>JAANYP010004361.1:440820-453033 GCA_020465985.1 Centrapalus pauciflorus
CTCGAGGAACTTTTGTGCACCGGATAATCTATCAAGGGTGCATAAAGGGTATTTTGGAAAAACTAATGATATGGTAATTAATTTTTTTTAAAAACAATCATTAAAAGATAATAGGAGTTACACTTAGAATTAAAATCCCATATTAATTACATTCCTCATTTTCCTTCCCATTTCTCTCTCTTTCTCTTTACCTCTCTCTCCCTGTCTCTCTCTCTCTCTCTTTCTCTCTCCCTCTCACTCTCCCTTTCTCTCTTACCGTGTTCTTCATGATTTTCGTAGAGATGATGATTTGAAGACTATGATGAACATGAACAAGAGATACAACCGATGATGATCATGGAGAACACGATGCACAGATGGATGATGAACGATGAACAACGATAATTAATGATGATGCATAGATGGATGATGAACAATGATGATGCATATATGGATGACGAACGATGAACAATGAGGATGCATAGATGTATGATGAACAATGATTATGCATAGATGATGAATGATGGACATGGATGATGAACGATGAACAATGACGATGCATAACAACACATTAGTTTATGTTTTTTGGATGTTGTTGCATCATGTTAGATTAAAGGTTTTGGATAAACATGTTGTTGCAACACGTTAGATTTAGGTTTTTAGATGAACACATTTAATGTATCACGAATGATGAATATGAAGTTGATGAACACGAAGATAATTATTGAAGATGATGAACACGAAAGGATGAACGACAATGATGCATCTTGTTCATGTTCATCGTCATCGTTGTTCATCGTTCATCTTCGTCTTTAGATCATCATCACTATGAAAATCATGAAGAACACGATTAGAGAGAAAGGGAGGGGGAGAGAAAGAGAGAGAGAGAGAGAGAGAGAGAGAGAGAGAGAGAGAGATGAGGAGGAGGAAATTGAGAAATGTAGTTAATATGAGATTTTGATTCTAAATGTAACTCCTTATTATCTTTTAATGATTTTTAGAAATAAATTAATTACCATATCTTTAGTTTTTCCTAAATGCCCTTTGTGCACCCTTGGTAGATTATCCGGTGCACAAAAGTTCCTCGAGGATCTCGATGCATAAAAGTTCTCAATTGAACCTCAATATATATATATATATATATATATATATATATATATATATATATATATATATATATATATATATATATATATATATATATATATATATATATATGCATATATCTATATAGATTTAGGTTCAAGTGAGTACCACCCATTATGCAGCGCACCAGAAGGTACCACCCTAAAAAGTAATTTTTTTTGAATTTTTTTCATGAACATGTTTTAATTAACATTACACAGATCATATGTAAATTTCACGCAAATTCGAACACTCTAAGTGCATGATAACACGCATCACATAAATGCACGTTCACATACATTCAAAATTATATAAGTATGTGTTCACATCATTTTTGAGGAGCTAGTATACGTAAATGTATGTGAAATTTACATATGATCTTCATAATGTTATTTAAAATATTTTTATGAAAAAAAAAATTTTAAAAAGTTTTTTTAAAGGTGGTACCTTCTGGTGCGCTGCATAATGGGTGGTACTCTCTCGAACCATATTCTATCTATATAAACATAGATACATGTATATATATAGACACACACACACACACACACACACATATATATATATATATATATGTATATATATATATGCATGTATATATACATATGCATGCATGTATATATACATATGCATGCATGTATATATATATATATATATATATATATATATATATATATATATATATATATATATATATATATATATATATATATATATATATATATATATATATATATATATATATATATATATGTTAGGCACAAATAGGCCTTAATCAAACATGCTCATTATCATATGGGGAAATTTTCAATCAAACATGTCTGATACACTTAAAGGAAAATCTAAGGCTTTCCTAATGACATATTGAAACCTAATAAGTGAGTTGCAAAATCAGTCTAAGTGGGTGTTCTGTTTCCTACAATAAGTAGTTACTTAGCCATTTTACTTATTCGGTAAGTGATTTTTGCTAATAAGTGCATTCTTCTTCAATAAGTAATATGTGGTAAATCAGCACTTATAATCACTTATTCAATCAACATATTTTACCCACTTATTGTCACTTATTCTAAATTTAAAAACAACTCTCCTTCCTCTCTCCTTAATTATTAGAATTATTTGTACATTTTTATTTTTCAAGATATATTTATTTTATAAAATATATTTATTCTTTATTTTAAAAAAATTATCCCCATTCGAATATTTAATTTATTTATTTTACGTTTCTTTTATATATTCAATTTATTATTAAATGAATTTTTGTTATATGTTTCATTTGATAAAATATTTTTATATTTTATATATTTTCATCTAACTATTTTATTATGTTAATATACTAAATAATTTTTTTGCTATAAATTAATTTGAGTTAATAGAAAAAACACATAGAAATTATGTTTTTGTGATTAAAATATTTATATTTGACTATTTATGAACAAGTTGGATGTATAATTTAGAAATTTATGATAAAAAATTCCAATCCGACTACAGCTCAGCTACTCTTCGACAATGATAAAGAAAAGTTGAAATTCATGTTTATATGTTAAAGATTGTTGATATTTTAGGTATTATCTTGTTTATATATTAAATAAAGTTAAAATACATGTTTATATGTTAAAGATTCTTGATGTTTCTGATTTTTTTTGTTGTTTATATGTTAAAGAATGTTGAAATACATTTTATATTTATTTGCAAACTTGATTATTCAAATTTATTTATGTTTATACGTTAAAAAAAGTTGATATAAGCGTATTATTCTTGTGTTCAAGTTTTGTTCGTAGATTTATATATAATATAGATTTAGCATACAAAAGAAACAAACTTATTAATTTAGTAATCAGTAATCAGCGCCAATCACTTATCAATTAACACTGCAATCACTTTTCAGTCGCTTATCATTTATGCAAAAGAACAACACCTGTGACACCCTTGCCACAATAACCATCATTACAATTCACCCATGATTAATCATCAAACATAAATTACATAATGATCTGCATACTTAAATTACAGTGCGGAAGCATAAAAGTACATAAATAAAATAATACAACTGAGTCTAACACCCTTCGGTGCTATAAGGTTTCAAGTCTAAATCTACATACTCAAAGTTTATTACAATCATCCCATACATATTACAACAATAGTCCCATAGCACAATTACCAATTGCATGGTATCAAATCTTCCAAGACTTCACAAACGACCTAACTAGAAGGTCCGGCAGCAGATTTTCCTTTTCCTGTAAAAAGTCAACAACTGAGAGGTAAGCGAATGCTTAGTGAATACACAGATTTACGCATTTTATAAACCTTTATGAAGCCCCAAGAGTAACACCGACGACGAACGTCGTATACTCTCTTCGTACACCAAGTACGGAGCAAGAGTCGCAGCTCCTTCGAGCCCAAAGCTCGGCATATAAACCAACCATCTGAGACAGACATAACATCGGGAATGACTTACTGCCTACCAGAACCTCGGAGGGATCAGCTCCGGGTCATATAGCGCAGTAACATCGGAGTAACAGATGCGACCCGTCGGTCCATCGATAGATGCACAACAAATGAACTGGCATGCAACAAGTACAATGTGCATCTAAATCTACGCAAGTTAGTAGAATTCCAAACGAATATGAAGCAACATGTCTCAGCAGGCAATAGCTAACATAAAGCAGATATAAACATGCGAAATCATATGTACTCACAGTGGGTGCGTTATTAAACTTTAATCAATATTATTTCTCCTTGGGCTTTCAACCGGACTCACAAAGTACCCCACTGTGGGTTAAACAACACCACAAGTGACCTGTTACATTTCCATAAATAAAACATATCATACATATGTTCGGTAACAATTTCCATCATGATTTAATAATATTACAGTGCTACAACTGTCGGAACCGTCATCCAAAACTCATATTCAAATTCTCTTACTTGATGGTTATATTATTCCCAATTAACCCTTACATTAACTTATTTTAATAGTAAATTCCATCAAGTTTCTCAAATTATATCGTGAATCCCACGGAATTGTAATCCGAAAATTAAACCTTAACCTTAAATTTCTGAGATTGCCGAAATGTTCGGAATTTATCTTAATATATCTGAACTAAAGAAGGTCCGACCGGTTCCATTTTATTTTATCCAATTAAAACCCAATCCAATATAATTATATATATATATATATATATATATATATATATATATATATATATATATATATGTATATATATATATATATGTGTGTGTGTGTGTTAGTATTTTAATGTTTCTGGAAAATAAATTAAAGGAATACCGAAACCTTTAAGGTTTCGGTACTCACTTCACAAAGTTTTGGTATCTATATACATATGGTTTCTGTATACATAAAAGTTTCAATAGTGTAGGTTTCAATACCCAGTTTCGGTACTTGTGTGTGTGAGTTTCGGTATATATAGAGAGTCTCGGTAGTTTGTACCGAAACCTTTATGGTTTCGGTACCTCCCAACTAGTCTCGGTATATGTGTATATATATAAGGTTTCAGTACACTGCTTTGTGGGTTTCAGTATGTACATATATGTTTTGGTAGGGGGAAAGGTTAATACCCAAACCTTGATGGTTTCGGTACCCATGTTTGTGTTTTCAGTACTCAAACACGCACACACAGAACATATATAAATTTCCACAAATCATATTTATAACTTGAATTAGAACCCGAAATTTTGTACACATCTTCTACAACACTAGATTTATACAAACCCATCAAAATATTTAACATGCATAACCATTTTGAACCCAAAATCTCAGATTTGGTTTTCATCCAAAACCGAACTATAAACCCTTAAATTCAAGATTTTGAGAGATATTTACCTTAAATTTCTTGTTGTAATGGTTATAGTTTCTCCTAAACAACTTGAATCCGAAATTTCAGCCTCTAATTTGATGTTTCCGTTGTTCTTGATTTGAAAGGAGATGAGAACCGTATGAGAACCGTATTTCTTTCTTTTAGAGAGAAGGTAGAGAGAGAGATATGAATGTGCTAAATGAAAGGCTTAAGTCCTTTAAGCTCCCACTTTCAACTGTGGACACATTCAACCCCTCAACTTGCTAACTTTCTTAATCACTGTTTTGTGTCTTGATTTCAATATCAGTATAACTTAAAAATCATCGTACTTAAATAATTAAAACTAGAAATTCTAAAATTTCTTAATTCTTTAAAATAGCAACCTAAATAAAGATTAAATCCTTATTTTATCCTTTCAACCACTTAATAATAATTATATTAACTTAATAAATTGAAATCATCAATTTCTGAATAAAACAACCAACTTTTATAATTAATCAAAATACAATCCAACTTAAATTTCAAATTCAAACTAATAAACCTCAAATACAATAATTTAATATTAGGATGTTACAACACCTAAGTCTGTTTACACTGTTACATTCGTTGTAACTTGGCAGATTGTCAAAGGTGTCCATAACTGTTGGACAGGTTTGACTTAAAATGTCTAAGTTGTTCATGTCTGTTGAACAACTTTGACCCAAAATTAAGTTCTCTGTTCTTTGTGAACAGGTTTAACACTTTATGGAATTTGTTTCCATGTCATCATCCAAAGTCTTGGACGTGAATATCAGTTTACAAATCAAGACGAAGTGGAAAATCAGAAGCTGCTAGATTTGCCAAAGCTGTATTGATGCATGAAGACAAAGAGGATATTTGAAATAGGGGACATACCATTTCTTATATCAAAATAGCAATACATGAAGATGAAAGAATTAAAGTTTACATTCCTCTTTAACGTAAAGTTGTATGCTATAAAGACAAAAAGGAAAAGACAAAGATTCTGCTATATAGGGACAAATTCTATTTTGTCTAACGTGGAGAAAAGTATTCTTGTCTTTTTGTAAAGGCACTCCACTATCTCTGCAACCAATGAGGAAGTTTCACTAAGATTCACTGAGTGAGTATATAAAAAAGCTTCTATGGAATTTTAGAGAATCAAGAGAGACATCCATAAGCTCAGAACGTGCAAAAAGAATTGTGTTTTCATGCATGCAAGTTCTAGTTTTCAACTGAGAATAGAATAGTAAGAGTGTGTCTAAACTGTTCTACTTCAAAGCTGTCTGTCTGTGTCTTGTAAAACATTGAGTGCATCTTAGTGAGTGAATTCATTGTAACTAGATTGAGTGAGTCTTAGATTAGTTGTTAATCTATTGATTCTGTCATGTCTGTTTGGATTATTTCCCAGTCCAAACCTGTCTGTTATTAACACTAGTTAATATATACATACAAACTTTGAGAAAAAGTGTGTGAAAAAGAATTAGCTGTATTCACCCCCCCTCTACAACCTATAGTAACATACTTGGGAAACCTGTTGGGACCTACTACTGGTATCATAGCAGTTGAGAGTGTGTGTTAACTCTAGATCTCTTTCATCTACCCATTTCCCACCATGGACAATAGTGCTGCAAACTCCTCTTCTTATTATGACAATGGATCTATGGAAAAACTCCCAAAGTTCAATCATCAGAACTTCTCTGGTTGTAAGTGTAGAATGATGCTCTACTTGGAGAATTTGGATGTACAACTACTAGAGATAGTGATGGAAGGTCCATATGTGCTTACAACTGTCACTACTATCACTCTTGCTGCTGAAAGTGCTGTTCCTAGAGTCAGGACCATTTAGTAAGCAAAAGCTCAATGGACCGATTAAGATAAAACACTGGTAGCCCTTGATGCAAAATCCAGGAACAACATTGTCATCTCTCTACCTGATGATGTGTTCAAACAGGTTGAGAAGATGAAAACTACAAAAGAATGTGGGATACTTTGTGTACTGTCTATGATGGCCCCCTATCACATTGGATAACAGGATCAATAATCTTGTTAAACAATATGAACTGTTCTTTGCAAAACCCAAGGAGAGTCCAACTGAAACCTATATCATTTTCACTGCCTTGGTGAACATTTTTCCTGAAGAATGGAACTATTTCTCTACTATCCTCAGAAATTCAGGCACTATCAAAGGCATGGATCTAGTTAATCTATATGGCCATGACCAAGTTGAAAAGTTAGAAGACTCAGTGGCTTCTAATAAACAAAAGGGACTAATGGCTGAAACATGTGATTGGGAAGACTGTGACTCATCATCTGATGAGGAAGACAATAACTGTCTGGCAGGCAACACTAATGCTCCCTCAACAAGTAACTTCAAACAAGACTTAGCAGAAGCTAAAGCTCTCAGAACCTTGGAGAACTCGAATCCTACAACGATGTACAAGGTACAAAAATTTAGAGATTATATTTCGGAAGAAAAAGTTAAAATGTTTGATTACTTACTTATGGATTTGAAAGCTGCTATTGAGAAGCAGGATGCTTTAAAGTCTGAAATCTCAAAGTTAAAAACTAATCTTGAAATAAAATCTAATGAACTTGACAGTTTTCATAAGTTGAAAACTGAACTTGATAAGGTAAAACACATCAATACAATTTTATTAGAAGAAAAGAGAAAAACAGACTTAAAGCACTCCAAGCTTCAAAAGATTGTTGACTTCTGGTGCCATTCAGCCAAAAGAGTCAGTCAATGTATCAATGAGCAAATCTCTACTCAAATCCAACCTTATCTTGGAGGAGACCTTGATACAACAACTTCAATTGTTAAAATCAAAAATCTTGAAACAAATTTGTCCACTCTTGGTGAGCTTGCAAATACATTCATTCAAAATGTAAATGGAAAGCTGATTTCGAAAAACCGGTTTGTTAGTCCTCAAAATACTGACAGTTTATGTGAAAACGTTGAAAAGGCTAGTGATGGAATGTGTTCTCCATCAAGTCATCCTACTAAATGTCAAACTAGTTCAGATAAACAACAGAATGGGAAACAAGTTAAAACCACAGTAGTGGCTGCTAATCCTATTGATAATAAAGGTTCTGAGGCCAAAGCTGATGGTAAAAGATATGTTCCACCATTCAATGCTGAATTCTTTGAGAAGAAACTTTCAAAAGGAAAGCAGGCTATGTCCAACAGGGGTAAATATCTTGTTGGAAGTAAATCTGCTGTGATTTCAAATAAGTTTTAAAATCATAGTGGAAAATTGGTTATAAATGAAAGAAAACCTTTTGTTAAAACCAAGAGGGATGATCACACCACCTTAAGTAGGCAAAAATCATCACACCTCAGTAAAGGCAAAGGCAAAGCCATTGCACAACCTAAGAGGGCTGAAAATAAGTTTTTCAAACCTGAGGAGGGTCACAAAATAGTTATTTCCTGTATTTGATTTATGTCCTCCCAAAAAGAGGAAAGAAGATGCAGGCAAAGTTGTTGCTGTTGAACCCTCAACTAAACTTGTTGGTATGTCTAAAACAAATGAAATATTAGCAAAATCTATTGACAAGTCCATCAGAGATGAACAAGGATGTGTTTCTGGGAGTTCTTCTTTCAAAAAGTCCAAAAAGAGAAAATGTTATAAATGTCGAAAGAAAACTCATATGGCCAAGGACTGTCTTGAAACGGAGGACCTATGGCCTACATACATTGGTAGTTCCAACATTGCAAAATCCAGCAGTATTGGAAGTAACCTTGTCATTGAGGAGAGTATCTCAGCGGTTATAATCCAAATTGAAAATATTAGTGCTGAACTACGTGGTCCATCAACAAATGTTGATGAGGAAGGAGAACTCATCCCTGTGATGAGTTCCCTTAAGAACTAATGTTTCCTATTGTTACTCTGCAGGTCAAACCACCAAGCCAGGATTGGTACTTGGACAGTGGCTTCTCTGGCCACATGACAGGTTGCAAGGAACTGCTGAGTGACCTCAAGCCTGAGAAAGGTCCAAAAGTCACCTTTAGTGACAATGTTCAGGGATCCACAGAAGGATATGGAACCCTTCATACAAGTGCTGCAATTTTCAACAGAGTAGCCTATGTGGCTGAGCTAAAACATATCATTGTAAGCATAAGTCAACTGTGTGATGCTGGTTATAAGGTTAAATTTGATGAGCACCTAGGGTACATATTGGATTCCCAAAGAAAAGTAGTGCTGTGTGCACAAAGAAATAAAGGGGTATACATTGTAGACATGAACTCTGCTGATCAGACAACTGAAACCTATTTTGTCTCAAGAAGCAATGTAGACGTTAACTGGTTGTGGCACAAAAGGCTATCACACCTGAACTTCAAGAATATCAACAAACTCTGTAAGAAAGGGTTAGTAACATGTTTGCCTTCTATAACTTTTGTTAAGGATAAACTCTGCACAACTTTTAAGAAGGGTAAGCAAAGAAAGACATCTTTTAAATCTAAGCTTATTTCTCTATTGATACTCCTCTCTTCTTAATCCACATGGACTTCTTTGGACCTATTAATGTCCCAAGTCTAGGAGGTAGAAGATACACCCTAGTAATGGTTGATGAGTTCTCCAGGTACACATAGGTAATCTTCCTAAAGACCAAAGAAGATGCTGCAAAATAAATTTTTGGGTTTATTAAGAAGTTGGAAGTTCTGAACTCTGCCCAAGTCAAGCAGCTTAGAATTGATCATGGTATTGAATTCAGAAATAGTACTCTTGAGAACTTCTGTGAAGAAAAGGGAATTTCTCAAAACTTTTCTACTGTAAGGACTCCACAACAAAATGGAGTGGCTAAAAGGAGAAATAGAACTCTCATTGAAGCTTATAGAACAATGCTATGTGCATCAGGTCTCCCTTCATCATGTTGGGCTGAAGCTGTCAACACTGCTTGCTTCACTCAAAACAAATTCTTGGTGGTAATGAGGTTCAACAAAACCCCCTATGAATTACTCAAAGGGAGAAAGCAAATTATAAGCTATTTCTATATGTTTGGATGCCCTTGTTTCGTTCTGAACAAAAGGGATCAGCTGGCCAAATTTGAAACCAAAGCTGATAAAGGAGTGTTTGTTGGATATTCAGCAGTCTCCAAAGCCTATAGAGTTTACAACCCCAAAAGAAAGATGATAGATGAATCTATCTATGTCACCTTTGAAGAGTCTACATATCCTTCAACCAAATCTGTTCCTGAATCAGTTTCAGGAGATTTCAGCTTTGATGATCTCATGCATTCACATGCTGAAGAAAAGGACTCAAAAGCTTCCACATCTCCCAGAGTAGAACCTGTTAACCATAATAGACATGATGATGATTATATGGGTTCACCCTGTGTGAATAAGTGTAGTGTTATATTTAATGTACCATCTCCAGAACCAATTAATGTTGAATTCTTAATATTCTGCTGACGTGTTCAACAACAACACTGGTTCATTCTCAACAGTTGAACAAGCTCAAGATGTCAATGTGTCTGAAAATCTTGAGAGCTGCTCTACAAGATCTGTTGAATATGAAGCCAATGTACAAGATACAGGGGAATCTTCATTGAAACATGATCCTAAGTGGATCAGATGTCACCCAAAATGATCAAATTATTGGTGACATCAGTAAAGGGGTACAGACAAGATGGGACAACCTTGGGAAATTTTGTATTTTCTCAAGCTTTGGGTCCTTACTGGAGCCAAAGAAAATTGATGATGCACTGAAAGATGCCAATTTGATCACTGCCATGCTAGAGGAACTCAATCAGTTTGAGAGAAACAAAGTATGGCAGCTGGTCCCTATGCCTAAAGGTAAAACCATTATTTGCACCAAATGGGTTTTCAGAAACAAAATGGATCAGCAAGGTCATGTCATTAGAATTAAGACAAGACTAGTTGCTCAAGGGTACAGACAAGAGCAAGGTATAGACTATGATGAAACATTTGCTCTAGTGGCCAGGCTAGAAGCAATTCATTTGTTTCTAGATTATGCTGCTCACAAGAGCATCAAGGTGTTTCAAATGGATGTAAAGAGTGCATTTTTGAATGGAAAACTGAAGAAGAGGTATAAGTTAAGCAGCCTCCAGGTTTTGAAAATGATCGTCCAGGTTTTGTCTATAAGTTGGACAATGCACTCTATGGTCTAAAACAATCCCTAAGAGCCTGTTATGATACTCTTACTGATTTCCTTATGAGCAATGGTTATTCCAGTGTAAGGTCCCTCCCTATCAGGATCTATCGAGGCGTTGTGGCGTTAGACGAGTGCGGAATCCTTGTTTAATGCTAACGGATCAAACACAAATAATTACACGAGAAAAAGGAGCCAAACAAGATGCTAGTTGAACGAATATCAACTCCACAAGATGTATCACTCCTTTAGTCGCTCTACTGGTCTCAAAATCGTCTGAAATTCTTAATCTCGAAGTTGTTTAAAATTCTTGAACATAAGTTCATAATATATACTTTAAGTTCGTGCATGGCCCAAGCCTACGAACTTATAAGTTCAAGCCCATGTAGCTAAGGTCGTATGAACTTATCAGCCATATGTTTGTATGAACTTATTCACCATAAGTTCGTATGAACTTATTAATCATAAGTTCATACCTACTCACTCATGAACTTATCATTTAGTCATGAACTTATCATGCAATCATGAACTGAACATGCAATTATGAACATAATACACAATCATGAACTTAAGACACAAACATGTAAATATAATCATGACTTTGTATTCATAAGGCCCTATCTATTACAATAGACTATCAATAACAAACTAGACTGTTGTCGGCACACCGGGTGTACCAACAGACTCCCCTTGACGATAGCTTCTATTTGTTTTTCATTGATCTTTATAACTGGGCCTGTTCAGATTGTTTCTTGCATATAGACCCTATTCAATCAAACCCTGACCACTTTCTGGTATTTTCTGCCTTCGGATTTCCAACCTTCATAGTAGAAGATCGGCTGTTCGTGAAGCTTCTGCAGATCACCCCGAGATATGTTCACAAGATGCATAAGGTCATATACCTTAAAAACAACCTTCACGTCTTCATCCTCCATTATAGCTTCAGCTGTTTCATTGTCAATGTACCACCAGTTCATATTTTTCAGAAGATCCTGTGGCATTGTCTTCAATAGAACCTTCTTTAAGCATCTAACTGGTTTGTAAACCATCTTGGTCCATGGCCTACCAGTCTGAGGATCTATTCTTGTTTCATTTACTTCTCTTTTACCAACTCTTGGTTAGATCCTTTCAAACTTTCCAGATCGACCCTATCTTCTGATAATTCTATCAACTACTTCAGCATAAGC
>JAANYP010004361.1:453920-467103 GCA_020465985.1 Centrapalus pauciflorus
TCCTTGTTTCAATTTTTCTCATTTCGTTTTTTCACATTATCTACTGTCTAGTGTTTCCCTTGCAGAGAAATTCAACAACAGAATCATCTCAGAAGTTCAATACTCAATAAGACTCCCCTACAAAATTACTCTGCAACACCAGTTTCTTTTTTCTATTGTGCTTCTATTGATCTCTTTCTAAGTCCTATCACCAAATGAGTATAGTTGTTTATTTTTTATTTTTTCTTGTATCACTGTTTTTCTCACGTTGTTTCCTGTTTTTTTCTTTTTTATTTACTCCTTCTCACTTCTTTAATTTTATTTGTTCTTAGACCATTTCGCAAATTCCCTACATTTAAGTTTTTTAAAACTTATAGTAGTTATACTTTTACCTTACTTTAACACCAACACTTTCATTGTTTTATCCTTTTCCTATCCAAGGTCATTTTTCAATCCATTTATTTCACCACCCAATTATCCACAACCCTAATGTTTTGGCAAACTTATCACAATTACCTTTATTGCGGAATCTAGGACCATGTCTCTCTTATTCCTAGCTTCCTCCATGTTTTTCTGTTAGTCATTTCGTACCTCCTTTCACTTTTTCCATACCTTATTTTTTTATTTTCTTACCTAAACCTTTTATTAATTTCTTACACTCGCCTACCTCGCTATTTTTAACAACATTCTTTTAACCTTTTTTTTTAACCTTTTACTTTAGTGATAACAGAATCTATCTCCTTAGTTTTTTGTTCCCCTTTTTCCGTCTGCTCTTCCTCGGTGTTTGTCCCTCCCCCCCCACCCCCCGCGTTTTTCCCCCCCCACCCAACGGTCCCACACTACGCACTTGTGTATTCCCCCCCTCGCTGTGGCCTGCGTTCTTCCCCTTCCCCCCCCTGTTCCGTCCCTTGTTACTTTTCTTCCTGCCCCCCTTCTTGTTTTCCATCCTTTCCCCTACCCCTTATCCTTGCCTGCCGTTCCCCCGTGGCGCCTATCCTTTCTCGTCTTCCTGGGCCGTCTGAATGACGACTGTCAGGTTTCAAATTCAGGCATTCATCCAACCATTACTAAGCCTCCACTGGAAAAGATGAAATAGGTCTCCAACAGAGAATTGAAATGAATTACCTACAAACGGAATCAGACATATGTTCTAACTCCGAGGATAGTGATCATGGGAAGAGAATGTACAGTCTGAAGCGTACCCCCCACCCGCGTTATGGTGAAATAACTGATCAAACTTTAGGAGCAGACATCTTCAAGTCGACGAGATTGAGACAATCATAGGATAAACAAGATCATGCCTTAATAAGAGTACATAGGGTTGAAGCCAGGAAGTTAAAACTGGCACAGTTTAGAATTGAACGTGTGGGAGTAGTTCCGTTACCGGGGACCTGACGGCCGAGGAGAAGTTTGCAACAAGGGACCAAAATGGGTCTTTAAATGTAAAAGAGAATATCGTGGTATAGTTACACGTAACAAGGCAAGACTTGTGGTGAAAGGATTCAACCAAGAAGAGGGAATTGATTACAACGAAGTGTTTGCACCAGTGGCAAGGCTTGAGGCAATTCGTCTGTTTCTGGCCTTCGCATCCTTCAAAGGATTTAAAGTCTATCAGCTTGACGTAAAGAGTGCTTTTCTGTATGGAAAAGTGCAGGAATTGGTGTACGTCGAACAACCGCCTGGGTTTACTGATCCAAAGTATCCCGACAGAGTATATCAACTCGATACGACTCTGTATGGACTGCATCAGGCACCAAGGGCATGGTATGAGACGCTGTCAACTCATCTTTTGGACAACGGGTTTGAAAGAGGGAGAATTGATAGTACATTGTTCGTGAAGAGAAAGGGAGAAGATTTATCTTGCGTACAAGTGTACGTGGGATGACAATTATTTCGAGTAGTCCAAACGAACAGATGTGCAAAGACTTCGAAAAGGTCATTAAGTCAGAGTTTGAGATGAGTGCTATGGGGAGAGTTAATCCTTCATCTGGGTTTGCAAGTTGAACAAAAGAAAGATGCATGTTTATCCATCAGACGAATTATATATATGATATTCTGAAGCGCTTCGGGATGGAAGGAACAAAGCTGACTGCTCATTTTAGTACTCCGATTCAAGTGAATTACAATATCGGAACGGGTACAGAAAGTGACACTGATGTGGATCCGACTCTATATCGGGCCATGATTGGGTCACTCATGTATTTAACTGCTTCTAGACTTGACATTATGTTTGTTGTGTGTATTTGTGCTAAGTTCCAAGCTAATCTGAAAGAATGCATATGAAAGCCGTGAAGCGGATTCTACGTACCTGAAGTCGAAACCGAAGCTAGGACTTTGGTATCATGCTGATGGTGTCACACCCCGTTACCCCCGGTGGCAACGAAGCGTGACGTCACGGAAGCATAACCTTAATCATAACGAACAACCACTATATGGACGTTTTCAAAAATACATCGATAAAACTATAAAATATAGTAAGGTCATACATAGCCTGATATGAAAAAGAAGAAGTTCGCACAATACAGAGATTTAAATATATAATTTAAAGTATTCAAAATAATGCAAGCTAAATCTCTGGTAGTTTCGAAATGCATGGGACATCCTTAGGTGGCGGAAGCTTGAAAAAATACGTCTGAAGGCACACTTGCCTTAATTTCCAAATGAAAATACAGCTAACATACGTCACAAAAATTTTTGGTGAGCTCATAGGTTTACACAGTAAATCTGACTTGTTATGGACAACAACAGTTAGTTTGGAATTTATAAAATCATAAATTCCATGTTAATACTTACAGTTATAAACCAATCATGCAACGAAGCTTACTTAAATGAGTTTGCCCTGTGGCAGTATTCCCATAACCGATACCGTTTTTGTGTTAATATCATAGTCACTCAGCGTTCGCTGTTAGCGAGCCGATGCTAACCCGAATGGGGGACACTGGCTCCCAATCAGATCTACCCACAATATATCCGCGTTACAAATAAACTGCAAGTTAACGGTTCATGATATAATGGCTGAGTGAACCACATGGTGTAATACATAATAGAAATGAAGTTGTTTTCGTGTCAAGACGAATCCGTTATCGTTGACTGCGATCCTCTTCAACCTTCAACCTCAGGTTGATAATCAGGCTGTGCAGATTCTCCAACTAACAAGGGCGATTATTGAACTTCAGTCCAGTTAGATCAAACGGTGGCTAATCAGCAACAAAATATTGCCTACCTTGAGGATCTACTAGCACAACTGTTGAAAGATCGACGAGTTCAGGGGGAGAGTTGTAGAGCAGATGCCTTAAGGCATATTCAGAGGGAAGATGAAGGAGATGACCCAAGTGCAAACAAAGACAGTGAGCTGTTAGATCTTTCAAGACAACAATCTGCTCAGCTTGCTAATCCTCATGGGGACTCTGGCTCATCAGCCCTGGACAAGGGCGAAGGAAAGGCTTCATAGAAAACAGAAGTAACTGAAGAAGACCTGATTGGAGCTCTGTCAGGGTTAGACGAAGATGACCTGAGAGTTGATTTTGTATATGACTTAGATCAGGAAGAGCTCGGGAAGGGAACTGTTCCTGAAGATAGCTATGTTGTAGTGAAATTTGTACATACGAAAGTGTGGTTATGGGAGAAGATGTATTTTAATACAATTATGTCACACAACAACCTTAAACCCGTAGCAAATATTAATAATCAAACGCATCAATTAGATGTGATGAGATCTACACGTGAATGATGAATCTGATTCATGATGATCATCTCATATGCCTAGACGGCGCAACTTCATGAAGAAGAGAAGCAAAAATGGTGGTTCAAGATAGAAGAGAAGAAGATAGACTGGCCACGACGAAGAGATGAAAATTGTCAAGTGCAGGGATCTTTCAGGTGGAATTTTAGCTGGTTCGTTTGACAAAGAATTTGCAGTTTTTTTGTCTTAAGAGAAGAGAGCGCTAAAATATCTGAAAAGAAGACTGAAGGAACTTCAGCTCATTGCCAAAGTGTGGTAAATCAAAGAGTAATACTTGGAAGGACCTTATCAACTTAAGGAGATTACGCTTGTGCGGTACTCACTGCCTCCCCGCAAAACATGGTAGGAAGCTTTGAATCCGAGAGCATGGTCCTTGCTTCCTCAATCAAGGTCCTGTTCTTACGTTCTGCCACCCCATTTTGTTGTGGCTCATATGGTGCACTAAATTGATGCACTATGCCTTTGGATAGGCAATATACACCAATTACTGTGTTTTTAAATTCAGTTCCATTATCACTCCTTATACGTTTTACCCTCGTCCCGTAGGAATTTTCGACTTGGTCTAAGAACCCAATCAACTTTCCAGCTGTTTCGTCCTTCGTACCTAAACAGAAAACCCATGAAAAACGTGAGTAATTATCAGTGATAACTAAACAATACCAACTACCACCTCTACTCCTTTTGTTGATAGGACCGAAGAGATCCATATGCAGCAAATCGAAGGTGGAAGTAATTGAGTTTTGAGTCTTTGACTTATGAGACTTCTTCTGTTGTTTGCCTTTCTTGCACGGTACACACTTGTCGTCGAACTGAAAACTCTTCAATGGGACACCTTGCACCAGACCATGTTTAGTGGTGTAATTCATTTTCCTTAGGTGCAAGTGTGCCATGCGTCTGTGCCATAAAATGGATTCTGACTCTGAAGCTTTGGATAGAAGACAGATTGTTCCCATCGACGAATAAGAGATGTTCATGTCCATCATGTACAAATCATTTTTCCTTGGGGCTCTGATCATTATCCACTCTTCAGGTACTTTAGATCCCAGTTTCAGCACTAACGCCTCAGTTTCAGTAAAGATTACTGAATTCTTCTTATCACAGATTTGAGTACACTAATGAGATTATGATCAAGTTTATCAACGTGGTAAACTTGATCAAGTGTGATAGTCCCATTAGTGACCACACCCGTTCCAGTGATATGACCTCCCTTGTTCCCAGCGAATGATACGAATCCCTTGTTCCCTCCCCTTAAGTCTGTGAGTAGACTTCTTTCCCAGTCATGTGACGAGAGCGACCATTGTCGACGAACCACTTGTTGTTTAGACCTGTAGTTAGCTCCTGCACTTGAAAGAAAACAAGTTAGTAATCACGGGGAACCCAAGCCATGACTGACTTAGTAATACCATTCTCATCCACATACGTGAACTCCTTCAAATACCCATCTCTCCTTTCAGGTGACTTGGGTTTTTGACTGAGAACCTGTTGTGGTGCTGAGTGATTCAAGTTCACTCTTGGGCTTTGGGTAGGCATTTGCTGTTGAGCCCTCGAATAATTTCTATTATAAGGCATTTCAGATTAATATCCCTGGGCTCTACCTGGTGTTTGTTGTCTTTGAGTGGTGTGAGACATAACTGGAGTGTGAGTCCTTTCAGGTGTTGTACTCCTATAAGCTTGTTGAGGTCCTGACCTAGACTGATTAGGGACTCTATTCGGAAAATTAGTCCTAACCACTTCATTTGGTCTAACCGACACAGGTACTTGTCTAACAGTGATCTTAGGTGTTGCATTCCCAATCTTCTCAGTGTTTTGAGAACCACTTGTGCTAGCAACACTAGATATTGGTCTTTGTTGTTCTGGCTTTCCTACAGCCGGTCTAGACTCTAATTTAGAGGGTGTAGACTCTACATCCTTATATGGACAGATAGACGCAACATAGCCCTTCTCATGACATCTAAAGCAAGACATCTTATCAATCGACTTCTTATAGGTGCCCTTTGACTTTGGTGTCCCACTAGCGTCATTTTCTTTCTTTTCAACTATCGTGACTACTTCCTCTTCTTGATTGTTAATATCAGGCTTAACTTCTCCTAGAGTTTGGTCACTATAAGACTGCACAAACTTGACCTTCTTAATCTTAGAATTAGTAGTAGACACCTTAGTTGGTTTGTCCTTTTCAGATTCAGTTTCAGCTGCTCCCTCTGAGTCGACTGGTTTATCAGTTTTATCATGAGATTGAGGCACATAATTATCGTTGAAAGGTGGAGGACTCTCTTGATAACCTAATCCTACTGGTTTCTTAGACTGCCGTTGAGCATCTAAGATTTTCCCTAGATTTAGTGACGAGTTCCTAAACTTTTCTAACTTACTATTTACCTCAGTAACTTTAACCCTTGATTCTGCTAGCTCAACCTCCTTAATGGTAAGTTCTTTGGTTAAAGCCTCAACATGTTCATACATAAGTTCTATCCTGACACATTGTTCACTTAATTTATCTTTTAGAACTATAGCATCTTGAGCATCTACTTTTAGCTTATTCCTTAGATCTTCCTTAATGTCTAAGAGACTAGCATTATCTGATTTTAGTGATTCGATCTGAGCAGTTAAGTTGTTATGTGTTTCTAGAACTAAGTTCAACCTATCATTTGAAGTAGCACATAAAACACATAAGTCATGAAATGTAGAAAAGTTCAGAAATACCCTTTTGTGATCCGATTCCACGTTAGCCATTTGTGCAGCAAACTCCAGAATGGTCTGATTATCTGACTGCTCCACCATCAAAGGACTTGTATCATTCTGTTTGTTGTCCTATGTCACTTCCTCTGCTCTGTCATCGCCAGTCTCAGTCACTTCAGCCATGAAGGCTCTAGCGTTTGACTCCGGATGAGTAGTCCAATCATAGGTTCCATCGAGTTGTCTGTCAGATGTCACATTAGTTAACAGACCAGCAATGGCTACTTGATTCCCAGAACCACCCGATTGATATCTCCCTTGGTTCTGATTTTGATTATTCTCTACCTTAGGTCTTTGACACTCTCTTGCGAAGTGTCCCAACCCTTGACAATTGTAACATTTAACCTTTGATTTGTCAAAACCAACCTTGTTGTTCCCTACATTCAGATTTCTCCCAGTCCTCTTCATGAACCTTTTGACCCTCTGAGTCACCATGGCCAATTGCCATTGCAGGTCCATTTCCACTAAGTCATCAGGATCCACCTGATCGTAGTCTTCATCCCATAAAGCAGGATCGTTTATCTTCCCCTGGACACTATTTCCGTATGCTGCAACAAATGAAGCCAAAAGATTTAAATGATCTTCAGCCGATTGTGCACTCATAGGCATCTTTGTGTAATGTTGAGAAGTGGATGCGAAATGAGTTGGTTTTTCTTCCGGTTTAGATTACCCTAAGAATGCCCGACTACTAGTGTCTTCTGACTCAAATGGGATGGGCTCTGTTCCCGTGTAGAATGCTGTAGCTGACTTCAGTTCACTTGCGATTGACAGTTTTATCTTTCCAAAATACATTTTTTGATCCTGGACTTGATCATATTCCCGTTCCTTCTTTTGTATCTGAAAGTTGTAAGCCCTCAGCGTTCCTATGACCCCTTCTAGAGTGAGAGCCTCAAATTTTTCTTCATCATGCTTAATCAGCGCTGTGTACATTTCCCACTTTGCAGGTAAAGCATCAAGAAGCTTTTCTATCTTCTCAGTCTCTTTATAATCAATATTGTGAGTATGCAGCTCTGTTAGCAGATGATAGAATCTAGTTATAGTCTCATCCAGCTTTTCGGTTTTCAATGCTTTAAAATTAGCGAACTGCTGTTTGAGCATCTCGGTCCTTCCTTTACGAACCCTCGGATTTCCCTCACACCGCTTCTTGAGAGCATCCCATAGCTCTTTAGTAGTTCGATGATTCCTCAAAGTGTGTATAATCTCCTGAGGTAACGCCATACGAATAATGGAGAAAGCTCGGTTTTCGGCCTCATAAAGTTTCTTATCATCATCCTTCATCTTCTGATATGTTAAGACTCTTTGACGACCTTCGAACTTTTGGGTAGGTGGAACATATCCCTCATCGATACAAATCCACATGCGCATATTGTTGAAATGAGCAAAGTCAGCGAACCAATCCTTCCACCAATAATAGTCTTTCAACTTCATCAGTTTTGACGGAGAATTTACCTTGCCGACCTCATGATCCATTTCAATGAATTTTTACAAACTTGACATGCTGTCTAAACTTTTTGTTTTCGAACTTAAATATTAATTTAAAATTAGTTTAATAGAAACTCCTTCTAACTTAGGTAAGTTCGAATAAATTTAATATTAAATTCGTTTGAAATTAAATTCGAATTTATATAAGTTCGAAATCAACAAGTTTGACTGATAACAAGTTCGAAAAACTCTGACAACTTCGAACCACTGACAAATTTGAAGAGTACTTAATTTCCTGACAAGCTCGAAATCTGACAAATTCGATGATATCAAGTTCGAATTTCTGCCAAATTCGAAGGAACCCTAAATTAAGTTCGAGAGGAGAGTATTTCTGACAAGTTCGAGTGAACCCTAATACCCCCTATGTTCGAGCGCCGCAAGTTCGAGAAACGGCCAAAAATTCGATTTTTTTTCAAGTTATCAGATTAAACCAATTTTTTTAAGGTTAAAAACAAAGATTTCGACTGAAAAAGTGAAACAATAAGAATTTTTCTCTGTTACTTTGCTTGTATAACTCGAAAAACTTATGAAAAATGTGATTTTTCCGTCACAAACGCCAAGAAACCAAGAATGTTTAATATGAATGCGAAGAACACGATGAACACTCTTATGGCTCTGATACCACTTGTAAGGTCACCTACCTACGGATCCAATCTTGACGCGACACCGTCCAACGAAGGCGGAATCCTTGTTAGGGGTTTAACGGATTGATCACACACACGAAACACGGAGACCAACACGATGATAGACGTAACAACGGACGTCCCCACACGTGATTCTCTCCAAGAACACTCTGCAAATACTCTGCAAACACTCACAAGTTCGTAATCGCCTCGAACACTGATTTCTGCAACGATGCTTAATCAAAACTTATTAACCCTTAATTATAACCATTAATTTCGAACTTAGCCTGGACAAGTTCGAGAAGGCCCAAGCCCACGAACTTGTCCACCATTAAGTTATAATCTTGGCTTTGAACTTATTCAAGAACTTGTCTTTGAACTTGTTCTAGAACTTATGTTTGAACTTATCTTTGAACTTATGTAAACATCAATCACAAACAAGATCAAACATATATACAACCAATATCAAACATATATCAAACATCTTAATTAACGTGCAATTACGAAGACTTGAACTATTATAAAAGACTATCTACACTTAGACTGCTATCGTCACACAGGATGCACTAACATATTGAGGGGGCATCAGTATTGGCCATTAGACGGTTGTTGTCTTCTTCATCAGATGATGAATCAGATTCCTCCCAGTCAAAAGTTTCGGCCATAAGTCCCTTCTGCTTGTTAGAAGCCACAGAGTCTTCGAACTTCTTCAGGTTAGCCATGGCCATAAGGTACTTAACCCTGTAGCCATCGTCTTTGTATGTCTTGTATGATTTGGAGGAAGAGCGAACAGCTTTAGACACATAGTCAGCAGATATATGGCCTATTTTGCCACATTTAAAGCACTCAGTCTTAGTTTTGGCAAATGCCTTCTTTTTTATGAAACTTGGTTTCTTTTGCAGCATCCTGCCTCCAAACCTCTTATTAAATTTTATGACAAGCATAACAATCATTTTCTCATCATCAAGCTCAGTAAGGTCTTCACAGTCCTCCTCTTCTTTAGACATTACCACCATTTCATCATCATCCTGTTGATCAGCTTGTGTGAACACATCACACACCTGATTAACAGGTTGTCTCACGCTGGTCACTAATGTAGCACCTCTTTTGGACATTTCCAAGGCATTTCTCTTCTGTTCCAGGTTTCTTTTCCTTAAAGAGGAATGAATCCTTTCGTCTTCTTCTATTGCAATTTTCATATAAGAAATGGTCTGGCAGTCATTTCATATATCCACTTTATCTTCATGTATCAGAACAACTTGGGTAGTGTAAGCAGCTTCTGATTTTCCTCTTTGTCTTCGACTTGTAAACTGATCTTCACATCAAAGACATTACATGATGACATGGAAACAAAACCCATAAAGTGTATAACTTGTTCACAAAGAACGGGTTCCGGTAACAAAGAACAGAACACTTCAATTTGGTCTAAGTTGTTCAATAGACATGAATAGCATAGACAGTTTATGCCAAACCTGTCAAACAGTTTAGGACAACTTAGGCAATCTGCCAAAGTTACAACTAATGCAATAAACACTTTTAGACTTATATTGCAAATCACTTATCAGGTTTCAATAAGGCAATTATACCCTTAAGTTTATCACTCGGGTTTGATTTATAATCTCCCCCTATGATATAGAACAGGTTTGATTGAGGCCTTTTTGTGCCTAACAAGATTCAATCAGATAGCTTGGCAAACGCACTTCTGGTGTTGTACTTTCGCACTTTGGAATTTTAACAGCCCTTTATCGTTTGTTTTAACATACACACCATGTCGATTGTCAATATTGTTGTCCACTTAAACACGGAACACTAGAGCTTTCCTTTGGCCTTATTATTTATATAGAAATTGCCTTACGTGTCCCACACTTAGACATACTTCTGTGATTTAGACAGACATAAAATTATTATGACTTTTTGGTATTTGCAAATCATCTTTAAAAGGCAAACTTCAGACAAAGGTTTGTACTCACGTACAGCAGAGTGTCTTAGTTTGTCTTAGGGTAGAGCATACCTCTTATATTTAGCCGAGATAGCGGTGACAGGTCTGTACTTACGTACAACAAAGCGACATATCTTGCTATATTAGGTCAAAATAGCGGTGATAGGTCTGTAATTACACACAACAAAGCGACATGTCTTGACTCTCTTTACGACTCATGCTTGCTCTTTGTTTAAGGTGTATTTTGATGAAGCGATACATCCCCAGAGTGATTTACATACCTCATTCATAATTAAATTTTATGTGAGCCTCTAACACAGAACTTAAGATCTATCAATCATACGTCTAAGTTAGCAACACATACGACAATTTTTGGATTGCTTTATTGGCTTTTATGAAAATCGTCATGTTTTATGCCTACCAACACATCAGAACATGAATATGTACATCACTGGAGTTTATAGTGCATTATGTGTGAAATTTTAACACTTGGAGTTTGTTAGCTTTCGTTGAACCTTGAACTCTATGACAGCTTCGCTTATTTAATTTATTATTATTATTATTTATTATTTATTAAGTAAATTAACTAGAAAGACAAACTAAATGCTAAAAATTAAAGAAAAACTATCTAATGAGGTAAGGTTACTCTGGATTTTGCATCCCGTCTAGTTGGACTAATAACCCATAGCGTGATCTATCAAATGTTTTTGTGAACAAATCCATATAGTTATCTTCCATTAAAACTTTTACCAACTTAATCAGGTTTTTCTTGGCACAGACACGAATAAAATGATGACGTGTATCAATGTGCTTATTCTTACTGTGCTTTACCATATTATAGGTTATTACTATTATGAATTGGTTTTCAATCCTATTAGGAGTATGAGTATAAGTTAAACCGTAATCCCAGAATTGTTGTTGGATACATAGAACCTGGGAACAACAGCTACCCGCAGCTACATACTCGGCTTCGCATGTGTATACGGCTACCGAAGTCTGTTTCTTGCATTGCCAAGACACCATTCTCCCTCCTAAGAACTGACAACCTCCTGTTGTTGATTTTCTGTTCAAGCTGCACCCTCCATAGTCTGAGTCTGTGTAAGCTTCCAATTCTAGATCTCCATCGGCATGATACTAAAGACCGAACTTAGAATTTGACTTCAGGTTTCTTAGAATCTGCTTTACAGCTTTCATATGCATCTCTTTAGAGTTGGCTTGAAACCTGGCACATAAACAAAGAGCAAACATAATGTCAGGTCTAGAAGCAGTTGGATACATAAGTGACCCGATCATGGCCCGATATAATGTCGGATCCACATCGGTATCACTATCGGTACCCGGTCTGAGATTCTAGTTGACTTGAATTGGCATGCTGAAATGTGTTGTGAGTTTTGTTCCTTCCGTCCCGAAGAGCTATAGTATCTCATAGACATACTTCGTCTGATGAGTGAACATACCTTTCCTTCTTTGTTCAACTTGTAAACCTAGAAACAAGTTCAGCTCCCCCATCGCACTCATATCGAACTTTGACTTCATGACCTTCTCAAAGTCCTTGCACAGCTATTCATTAGACGACTCAAAGATTATTTCGTCCACATAGACTTGTACTAGTAGAAAATCATCCTCTTTCCACTTAATGAATAGTGTACTATCTATACGCCCTCTCTCGAACCAATTTTTAAAGAGATGAGTAAATAGCGTCTCGTACCATGCCTTGGGTGCCTGATGTAACCCATACAGAGCCTTATCCAATATATATACTCTGTCCGGATACATAGGATCTGTAAACCCTGGCGGTTGCTTGACATACACCATTTCCTTCACTTTCCCGTACAAGAAGGCACTTTAACGTCTAGTTGATAAACTTTAAAGCCTTTGAAGGATGCAAATGCAAGAAACAATCAGATGGCTTCAAGCCTTGCTACTAGTGCAAACACTTCATTGTAGTATATTCCTTCTTCTTGGTTGAAACCCTTTACTACGAGTCTTGCCTTGTTTCGAGTAACAATGACTCGATCATCTCTTTTGCAGTTCGAGACCTATTTGGTCCCTATTACAACTTCTCCACGAGGTAAAGCCACTAACTCCTAAACTTGCAGTTTCTTGAACTGTGAGAGTTCTTCCTGCATTGCTTCAACACAAGAAATTGTCGTTTAGAGCCATTTGTATATTCTTCGGCTCAACTTGAGAAATGAAGCATGATTACAAACAAGTGTGGAATGCTTCAGAGTCTTTGATCATCGATAATAGCCCTGTGTCAATATTCACATTTCTCCGAGTTCGCACTCCTACATTTGGTTCCCAATAATGTCCTCAAGTGGGTGATCCTTATGTACTTTCGATGTTTCAACTGCATCGACCTGAAGATTGTCACCCAGATTAGATCCTATTTCTCCTATCGTGGGTGTGACTTCAAACAAAACATACTCCTCGTGATCATTTTCTTCTGAGGCTGGACTGTTTATCTGATTCACATTAATAGGAGATGAAGGTTCTTCGATTGTTAGGGACTTGTCTTCTATCGATAGTTCTTTTTCAGATGTTATAGGAATGCTCGAAATAGAAAAGACCCTACCCTCTTCATCAAGATTTAGAGTTGAGATGTCATTCTCCAAAGTTTCCACATCACAACTGAAAGAAACATTAAATGATTTAAATACAGAGTCATAATCAAATAACCGTTTTGGA
>JAANYP010004362.1:0-56784 GCA_020465985.1 Centrapalus pauciflorus
AAAAAAATTAAAATGAAAGAAAGAAAGAAAAAAATTTTTTTACACAAACAACAAAAAATTATTAATCAACAAACAAAACAAATACTAAAAAAAAATAACAGTATTAACAAAATGTAATTTCTCCCCCTTGAATTTCTGAATGTTGCTCCCCCTCAACTTATGATTTCATTTTTCAAATCTGCTCCCCCTACAAAATAGCAGATAATTTTTATCAGATTTATACAAAATCAGATAAAATGCTTTTCTGCTCCCCCTGCACATGACATTCCAGATCTCGTTAAATTCTCAAGTATATAAACTTTTTATGAATCATGAATTTAACATCAGATAAACATCACTTAAAAAAATGAAAATTTTAAAATTAAAATTTTGAAACTACTGAATTATTAAATCTTAACGATTCAACATACCTAATTTGTATACCAAAAAATTAAACCGCTTTTCATCTAACGCTTTGGTAAACAAATCAGCTAGTTGATATTTAGTAGGTACAAAATATAATTCTATATTTCCATTTTCTACATGATCTTTAATGAAATGATACCGAATGTCTATGTGTTTCGTTTTTGAATGTTGCACCGGATTTGATGCAATAGCAATTGCACTCTGAGAATCACAGTATATTGGAATCTTCGTTGGTGTAAACCCGTAATCACGTAGTTGGCTTTTTATCCACAACACTTGAGAACAGCAAGAAGATACAGCCACGTACTCTGCTTCAGCTGTTGACAATGAAACACAGTGTTGTTTCTTGGATGACCAACATACGGGTTTGTCACCTAAGAATTGTACTGCTCCTGACGTACTTTTTCTGTCCATCTTATCACCTGCGTGATCATCGTCAGAAAAAGCAGTCAGATGAAATGAAGACTCCCTAGGATACCACAAACCAAGATTTGGAGTACCTTTGAGATATCTTAAAATTCGTTTTGCAGCAGTTAAGTGTGATTCTTTTGGATTTGCCTGATATCTAGCACAGACACATGTAGCAAACATAATATCTGGTCTACTGGCTGTTAAGTACATTAATGACCCAATTATACCTCGATAATGGGTTACATCTACAGGTTTTCCTGAGATGTCCGCATCGAGTTTTGATTTTGAATCCGGAACCATGGGAGTTTTCATAGGAGTACTATTGACCATGTTAAATTTCTTTAACATGTCTTGGATATATTTTGACTGATTGATAAAAATACCATCAGTCAATTGTTTTACTTGTAAACCTAAGAAAAAATTTATTTCCCCCATCATGCTCATTTCAAATTTCTGGGACATTAAAAACGCGAATTTCTTACAAAATTCTGGATTTGTAGACCCAAATATTATATCATCTACATATATCTGTATTACTATGATATCTGGCCCCTGACGTTTTATAAACAGTGTTGTGTCAACTGCACCTTTTGTAAATCCACATTTCAACAGATATGTTGAAAGTGCATCATACCAAGCACGAGGTGCTTGTTTAAGGCCATACAGTGACTTATCCAAAATATATACATGATCAGGTTTCGAAGGATCAGTAAACCCTTCGGGCTGATATGTATATACTTCATCTGTTAGCTCCCCGTTTAAAAACGCAGTTTTGACATCCATTTGATATACTGTAATATTTTTATGTGCGGCAAAAGCTAAAAACATCCTTATAGCTTCAATGCGTGCAACTGGTGCGAATGTTTCATCATAATCAATTCCTTCTTGTTGACTGTATCCTTTGGCTACGAGACGAGCTTTATTCCTAATAATGACACCGTGTTCATCTTTCTTGTTCTTGAAGATCCATTTCGTGCCAATTATAGATTTGTCTTTTGGTCGCTCAACAAGCCTCCAGACCTTTAACCGTTCGAACTGGTTGAGTTCCTCTTGCATTGCCACAATCCAATCAGCATCCAGAAGGGCTTCTTTTACATTTTTAGGCTCAATCTTACTCAAAAAATTTGAAAATAAGCATTCATTTATTGTAGCCCTTCTGGTTTGGACTGATGAAGATGGATCACCAATGATATTCTCTATTGGGTGATTTCTTGTCCACTTAACTGTATGTGGAAACGGTTCTATTGGGTCTTGGTTGGGATTGGAATCAAAATATGGTTCGGGAGTTGTTGCAGATGTTGTAGGTGGAACATCTGAGGTAGGAGCTTCTGACTGTTCAGAAGTAATAGGGGTTTCAGAAGTATGTGGAGGTTCAATTGGTTGTACAGTCTCAGTAGTTGACTGCACCTTTGCTGTTGAAGCTTCTCCAGTTTCTTCTGAACTTTGTTGTTGAGATAGATCTGAAACTACGACTGGATCTTCAGTGATCCTGTCAGGCACCAAATTTTGAACATTAGATTTGGGAGTTTCAAAATAATCATCATAAAAGTTCTCAAACAACTTATTTAATTCATTTTGTTCAGCATTTTGTTTATTTGACTCCAATGAAGTCTGCATGTTAGGTCCGGGTTCTGAACTGGTGTGTTCAGAAGCCATCACCACTCCTTCGTCAAATTTAACATTTACGCTCTCGTTGACTATCTTGGTTCTCTTGTTGTAGATTCGGAAAGCAACCGACTCCTTTGAATACCCGATGAAGATTCCTTCATCTGCCTTTTGATTAAACTTTCCCAGATTGTCTTTATCATTCAATATAAAGCATCTGCAACCAAAGACATGGAAAAATTTAACATTAGGTATTCGTTTATTGATCAGCTCATACGGAGTCTTTCCGAATCTTTTATTTATTACTGAACGGTTTTGTGTGAAACATGCTGTTGCAACCGCTTCTGCCCACAAGAACAATGGTAAATTGGAGTAGGCCAACATCGTCCTAGCTGCTTCCACTAGTGTCCGATTTCTTCTTTCAACGACACCGTTTTGTTGTGGAGTCCGAGCAGCTGAGAATTGATGTGTAATTCCAACTGAATTTAAGAACGAGTCTAATGATTTGTTCTTGAACTCTGTTCCATTGTCTGAGCGAATTGTCTGGATGGTGAGTTGCAACTTTACTTGTATTTTTCGGATGAAGTCGATGATAGATTCGGTTGCATCTGATTTGGATTTCAGGAAAAACA
This sequence comes from Centrapalus pauciflorus, assembly GCA_020465985.1. Lineage (NCBI taxonomy): Eukaryota > Viridiplantae > Streptophyta > Magnoliopsida > Asterales > Asteraceae > Centrapalus > Centrapalus pauciflorus. The sequence goes on from JAANYP010004362.1 coordinate 3,054, forward strand.
CCCATGTGTATCGTGAGTAGTCATCAACTATCACCAATACATATCTTTTCTTATTTATACTTTGTACTCTCATTGGTCCACACAAATCCATATGCAGTAACTCTAATGCTCTGGTGGATGAGTGTACTGTTTTGGATTTGTGTGTGGCTTTTGTCATCTTTCCTTTTTCACATGCCGCACATAGTTGCTCTTTTTGAAATTTAAGCGCCGGCAGCCCTTTAACTAACCCTCCTTTTGCTAGGTTGGTCAGTTCATTGAAATTTAGATGTGAAAGGCGACGATGCCACAGCCATGCTGTTTTAGATGTTGCTTTTGACAATAAGCAGACATCTTTCTTCAGATTGATCGAGGCTAAATCAATGGAGTATAGATTTGTTTTCCTGTTTCCTGCTAGAATTTCTTTTCCTTGTGCTGATCTGATGCTGCACCGATTGGCTTTGAAGTTGACTTCTAACCCCTTATCACACAGTTGTCCAATACTGAATAGATTATGACCAAGACCGTCAACATAAAAGACCTTTTGGATTGTGATTTTGTCATACTTCAGACTTCCGTATCCCTTGATCGGACAAAACTGATCGTTTCCAAATCTTACCGTCCCACAGAACTTTTCTACAAAGTCCGTGAGTGTGTCTCGTTGTCCGGTCATGTGTTTGGAGCATCCCGAATCAAGGTACCAGACATGGTTTACCTATAAAACGTAATAGCACATGAGGTACCCACTTGTAGTTGGGTACTTTAGTTTTAGGTAAAACATGCATAGTATCATTTGTTTTTCTAACTGATATGGCTTTAGGCTTATCGTTTGAATTTATTTTAGGTACCCATTTTTGAATTGTTCTTTTGGGTATCCACTTTTGTACAATTCGCTGTGGAATTGTTTTTGAAATTTTTATCTGTAGATCCTTTTTCTGTTCATACAATGAGTCCTTTTTCTTTGGTTGCCACACAAGCTTATTATACTTCACAGTTTCAGACTTACAAACATAAGAATTCAAAGCAATTAATTTTGATCTTGAAAACTTAATACAAGAATTATTAACAATTTTATCATTATTACAGACAGAATGTTCAATTTTGCTGTTTCTATTTGTAACAATTTTTTCTTTCACGCGCCATTCTTGTTTTATAATCTTGTTTTTCTCTTCTCTTTGCTTCTTTCGCCACACTTGTTTTCTCGACCCGTTCACAACGTTATCTGACATAAAAGAAGTTTGAGAATTAGAAGATTTAGAAGCTTGTTTTTTCTGTAACCTTTTCATACCTGTTGAAGATTTGACTTTACGTGCAAAAGAGTCCGTTGATGAGGATGATTCACCCTTTTCAAAACTAGGAGACTGAACAAACAGTTTTGTTTCCTCCTTCTTTTGTTTCACTGATGGTGAATATTCAGATGGTTTTAAAGAGTCTGTAGTCATTCTTTGCAGAATTTTAACAGATTCTTTATTAGCAGTTGATAGTTTGTTAGTCAAAGGTTTGATAAATTCACCAATTTTACCGAATCTTTGATCTAATGAATTAATATCAGAGTGCATGAACAGATCAAATTCTTTTTCTGAATTTATAGAATCCAGAGAAATAGATGAATGTGGATCAGACACATTTATGTTTTTAGACTTATCTTGCAACTTTTGTTCTATTTTTAGTAATTCAGACTTGAGTGTTCCATTCTCTGTCTCAAAACTTTTAATTTTCATTTCTAAATCAGAATTTATCTGTTCTAAAATTGAATTTGGTAAATATAGTTTTTGAGACTGAGTTGGTAATTCAGACAAATCCTTTTCAGAATAAGTTTGAATGTACTCTTCTTTAGTATCAACAATGTTGCTGATTTCATTTATCTTGGTATAGTCAACATAATTTTGCATTTTGTCTGATCTTGACCTTTTGATTTCTTCACTGGATTCTACTTCTTCAGATGCTTTCAAGAATGTCATTTTTAATCCTAAATTCATGTATCTGACATCATATAATGTTGGTGAATGTGATATAGCTTTTGTCAGATACTTAGGATTTTCCCAACCAATACCAGATTTAGAGTTATAAAACTCTGTATCTTTTGGTTGATTTAAATATATTGTTTGATCTGTTTGCCCTCTTTTAATAAATTCATCCTCCATCTTCTTTATTTTCTCATAGAGTTTAGTTCTTTCTTCAAATATGGCATGATATTTTACAGAAAAGTTTGAGGCTTCTAATTCAGTTATTCGCAGACTTTCTTGTAAATCAGATATTTTGTGATTCAGATTGAGTATATTGCTTTGAAGTTCTTTTTCCTTATCTTGTAAGTCTGAGACAGCTCGTAAAGCTAAGGCTTTATCTTTGGAAAAATCTAGGACTAAATTGTGTTCATTTAGAAGTTTGTTTTCCAAAGAATGAACCTTTTTCTTTTCTGCTTTTAAGGATTTTTCAAACTTTTTAAGCATGAAAGCCATATTAGTTAGTTTTTCTTCTAATATGCATGAGTCGTCAATATCAGAATCTGAAATAGAATTTACCTCTTGTCCTTCTGAATCCTCTGAGTTATCAGACTCTGAATCCTCCTCATTTTCAGCTTTATTTTGGCCAGATGCCATTAATGCAACTTCTTCTTTTTCTTCCTCTTCATCAGAATCAGATTCTCTCTGCTCTTCATCCTCTTCATCCGTCAGTCCAACCCACACCTCATCTTCAGCTATCATAGCTGATTCACTCAGTTCAGATTCATTGAAGATTTCTGACTTTAAACAGATATGGGCATCTTCATCTAAAATATCATCATCTTCAGATAACTGTAACCAATGATCATCCTCCGCCATAAGAGCTTTGCCTGACTCTTTCTCTTTGGCTAAGAGGGCCTTTCTTGTATAGTAGTCTCAATTTTTGACTACTGGAGATCTGCATTCCCGGGCATAGTGACCTGGTTTTCCACAGTTATAGCATTTCTGATCAGATTCCTTCTTGGTTGATTTATCTGACTTCTCATATTTGTCAGACTTTCGTGCACTACTTTCTCCAGCTTTCTCATACTTATCCTTTTTCTCAACTTTCCTTGAGCCTGTTTTGTAGCGCATTTTGTTGTTTGTTGGCTTCCTGTAAAATTTCTTCTGAAATGCCTTTGTAAGCAGTGCCATCTGTTTTTTCATCTCTTCAATCTCTGAATCTGCAGATGAATCTGATGATTCTGATTCTGATGATGTACTGCTGATTACCGCTCTTTTCTCCTTTTTGAGCTTGTATTTATACTTTTTCTCCGCCAGTAGAGCTAGTGGATCAGCAGTTTCTTTTTCCGCTTTCTTCTTTCCAGATATTTTCCTCAAAACAACTTCTTGGTAGTTGTTGAGGTTTTCAAATAGCATATGAAAATCCATCTCCTCTATATCTTTCGTTTGTTGGATGATCATAGCATATTTTTCCCATTCTGGATTTAGGACATTTAAAAATTTGACATTGATGTCCAAGTTGGACTTCGTCACTTTGTTTCTTTTTTACTTCACTTACCAGATTTACAAATCTGAGATAAGTGTTTTCCAGAAGTTCACCTTCACGGGCTCTAAAGTTCTCAAATGTCATTAGACTATTCCTAGCCCTATTAGTAGCAGCTCTGTCTGATCCCCGCATGATTTTGCATACTTCATCCCAGATGGATTTAGCAGTCTTTGTATTTGTCAGACAAGTGTATATTTCATTGGGGATTGAAATTAACAATAACTTTCTTGCAGTCTTGTCCCCTAACTTTCTCTTTTTCTGGGCCTCTGTTAGGTTTGTTACCTCAACAGTCCTTGGTGGTATTGGGGGATTGCCAGTTGGTACTCCTGGGATTGTTTCCATAAAGATTGCTGGTCCTTCAGTTAATGATTTCAGCATTTCTTCAGACAAATCATGGAAACTTATAAATTCCAGAAACCGCTCCCGCCATTGAACATATTCCCCTCTGTATAAGATTGGGGGTTTGGTTTCTGATCCCATAGCAAGTGCATCTTTAGACATGTTGATTGTTCGTTGGGAAACTTTAACCAAGATCAAATGAACTCCGAATGAGATTGAAAAATTTGATCACACCTTGAAATACAGATTAGTACTGAAATCTACAACACAATGACTTGTTAGTAGCAATAAGCAGTTTGAATCAAGCAGTGAATTGTGTTTGGATTAATGTGTGTGACAAACTTGAATGATTCTTGTGTTATGAGTGAAACTTGAATGAATGTTGTGTGAAACTCGATTGTGTCTTTTCCCAAACTCGATTGGATCTTTGATCAAACTTGATTGATTCTTTGAACAAACTCGAATGTGTGTTTGATCAAACTCGAATCAAGTATATGAAATTCACTCTCGAATGAGTCTTCTGTTAAACACGAATGAATGTTATACAAAACTCGAATGAGTGTTTTGTAAAACTCGAATCAATGTTATAGAAAACTCGAATGTGTCTGTTGCAAAACTCGAGTGAATACAACTTGAATGGGTCTTTTATAAATCTCGAATGGATCTTATATAAAACTCGAATGGGCTTTATATATAACTCGAATGTGTCTTATATAAAACTCGAATGAGTCTTATATAAAACTCGAATGGGCTTTATATAAAACTCGAAGCTGTCTTATATAAAACTCGAATGAGTCTTATATAAAACTCGAATTGGTCTTATACAAAACTCGAAAGAGTCTTGTATAAAACTCGATTTAGTCTTATATAAAACTCGAATTGTTCTGAAATTCTAGTTGTCAACTCGAATATTACAGTTTGGCAACTCGAGTAATAGTAAGACACAACTCGAATAACAAAGCTAACCGACTCGATTATCTAAGATTCCCGACTCGACTAACTAAGATACCCGACTCGATTAACTGTTATATTCAACTCGATTTACACACAAGATGTGTATAATTCGAGTTTCTTAGAATTTTCAGTTTTTCAAGTCTTAAATTCAGATTAAATCCAAATTTTACCCAATTTCATTCAAATTGTAATCGAAGGTAAGGTTTTTGAATACAAACACTTTTTGTAAAGCACTTTTATGCAAAAATGGATCTAAACCAGACTTTTTCAATGAAACAGTACCGGTTTTTGAACTTTTCAAAATTTCAGAAAATTGCTCAGGTCTTTTTCTGTGTTTTGAAAATCAAAACAAGTTTGTATTCAGTTGATTCGTCTTTGAAACCTGAACCTTCGATCCAATTTACACTTTAAATGAACAACAGAATCAAAACCCCTATTGATTTTAGGGTTTTTCCGAAAAATGCTCAAGAACACGAAGAACAGATTCAATCTCAAACAGAATTATTCATTCCTAAGTCTCTGATACCAATTGTGAAATATAGTTTCTACGAATTCAATCAACAATATGCAATTAATAAGAACAATAAATGTAATCAATACTGACCGAATGATTTGATTGATACTCTTGATGATTACAAAATGATTTCTGGAATATTCTTGTACAGAGCAGCTTTTTCTAAATCAAATGCGTACAAAAAGATATCTGACAGATCTGACAAAATCTACCTATTTTGAAAGTCAACATGACTATTTATACACATTTACAAACTATAAGAAAATTACATATTAAGTCCCTAGACTTTGATATTTCATCAACTAAAACATATTCCAACAACCTGTGCCTATATCCCAGAAACCAAAGTCATCAAGGGCACCATACTCAATGGGACTCAGACCATTGAGATCAACAGTCATCTGCTCAAGGAAGTTCTTCGACTCCCTGTGGTTGCACAATATGATCGACCACAGCCTGAAGATGAACAGATGAAGAATCTGCTGCACTTTTGTGGTGTAGCAGAACCAAAAATTGGAGCAACACTGTTCAGGAAGGACCTCTCTCCTACCTACAGCTTCTTATTCGCCTCTGTGGTGATGTGCTTCAGCAGCAAGGTTGGTTCCTTTGACCAACTGAGCCGTGATGAAATCCCTGTAGTTCTGCAGCTTGTGGATGGAACTACCATGGACATGGCCAAATGGATTTTTGTGAATTTGAGGAACCTGGTGCAGCAAGAGTCAAGACCAGCTGCTGTCCGTTATCCCAGGTTTCTGAGCCTCATTTTCAGACATGTTTGTGGTGAGCGTCTCTATAACTCTCAGCCTCTACTTAAGACTGCTGCATTCCCAGTTATAGGGAATAGAGTTTATTATACTCCAGTCCTGCAAAATGAGCCTCCTCTATCCACACCAATGAGGAGGCTGTTAGGTTTGGTGGAAGGACCCTCTGCTGTGAGGGTGGATCCAGAAGCTGCTGCTCCCACCAGAAAATCCAAAGCCAGGTCCAAACTTGTAAAGAGGACCCTGGCAACTGCTGAAGCTGGGCCTGTGAAAAAGAAGGCCAAAACAGCTCCGTCTGAGTCTGTTCCTTTAGCCTCTGTGGCTGAGGAGGAGCAGGCTCCTCACCCTGGTTCATTTGTTGAGCCTGAAGCCTTAGTGGCTGGTGCCTCTGTGGCACAAGAGACCATGGAACAGGCCAGCCCCACTGTTCCTAACCCAGTCTCACACCCTGTCCAAACAGATCCTCTCTCCTCTCCACAATCACCCACTTCATCCATTCACTACCAACGCAAATCTCTCTCCAAAAAGAAACCAGCCCAAAGAACCAGCTCCTCTGTTCCCTCTCAACAGGGTTCAGCTGTAAAAGAAGCAATCCCTGCTGCCTCTCCTATTTTGGGAGAAGGTTCAGCTCATTTGGAGCCTGCTTCACTCCAATCTAAGTCTACCCAGAGTCAGCCTAGACCCTCTGGTTCCTCCCAACAGGAACTAGTTGTACAAACGGAGATACCCACATCAACTATCCAAGCCTCCCAACAGGCTGAGGATATTGAAAGACAGGAGTCCTCTCCACTCCATACTGTGTCCACACTGTCCCCCACTCATATCTCCTCACACCCTGAGTCTGCACGAGGTGTCCACGCTGCTGATATAGACCAATCAGCAGCTCAGCCTCAAACTTCTGCTCCCCATGATACAGCTGTTCTACACCAAACAGCTGCTGAGGGACCAACAATCCAAGCTGATGAACCTCAGGGATCACACCATCCCTCTGGTGAGGCTGCTTCCTTCATGCAAATTCCATCAGCAGGTTTCACCACTGCTGATGTTGAAATGCATATCCCATCTCCTAATGATGAGGTGCCTTTAGACCAAAGCACTGCAGAGGGAACCACCACTGGTCTTCATGAGGGTGATGCAACACAAGCAGCATCTGAAAGGCCCCATACATCATCCCCTTCTCCTAATGATGCAGCTACAGCCGCTGCTGAAGGACCCCTTGACCCCTCCAAGCTGGGCCATCTTACTTTTGCTCAGGCTATGGAGCTTCTGTCCCAAGTCTCTCTTCCCTCTCCATCACATCCTCAAACACCTGCCACATCATCCTCCTCTCCCTCTACCCACTCAAAACAATCCACCCATACACCACCATCTCCCACAGACCTGCCTTTGAAGGATCAGCTTTCTTTGCTGACCAACAAAGTTGGTTCTTTGGAAAACACCATGCACTCCCTACCATCCATCATCTCAGACTCTGTGTCTGAGCAGCTCAAAGGCTTCTTTGATATGTTCAAAGAATCCTTCCCAGTCACTCCCCAAACCAACAACTCTTCACAGCTGATTGCACTCACTGCACAGCTGCAAACTGTATCCAACTCTCTCTCCTCTATCCTCTCCTTACAACAGGACTTTGTGTCCTCTATGGCAGCCATTTCCCAATAGCTGTCATCTCTCCTCAATTCTTGCCACACTACCCTTCCTAACACATTGGCCAGCCTGAACACTCTTATTGGCTCTCTATCAAATTCTGTGTCCTCAGACCTTGCTGATGTGCAAGATACTCTTGAAGTCCATCTTGCACAGCTTCAAAGCCTGTTGTTCACAGCTTCTGATAGAGAAAACGTTGTTAAGCTGACCACTCTTGCTGATTCCCAAGCCTCTTCTCTTCAAGCCTGTCTTTCCCAGCTTGCGGAGGTTAAGGACAACCTGGCTTTCTTAGTGACAAGCCTGGTTGGCCCCAAACCTGCTGCAAAAACTGCTGGTAAGCCTGCTGACTTTGTGTCTTCAGGCAGACCAGGTGTTGAAGGTGCTGTTCCATCTCCTTCAAAGGGGGAGAAGTCAGACTAAGTCTAAGGGGGAGAAAACTTCTTCTCCTAAGGAGAAAGCAGTACCTACAACTCCCACTGGTCAACCAGCAGGGACATCTACAGGTACATTGGAAGGTGCCTCCCAAGCTGCTCAGTCTACTCAGGTTGAATCTCCAAACCCTGCTCAGTCTAAAGGGGAGGTATTCATTTCTGAGGACAGGCCAAGCAGTAGAAGAAGGCATCTGATCTTAGAAGAAGAAGAAGAGGAAATTCCTGAAGTTGCTACAGCAGCTAAAGGAAAAGAAAAAGCAGCCATTGATCAACAACAGCAGAAAGCAGCTGATCTTAAGTTTCACAAAGCAAGGGCAAAGGAGATGGGTCTTCCAATGCACAAATACTTTGAGTTCAGAGAAGAACAGCTTCAAGCCCTGGAAATATTAAGAAAAGAAGAACAATCTGCCAAAGCTGCTAAATCTTTTGCGCTTCAAGAGGCAAGAAAAGCAAAAATGTCTTCCTTGGATGTGCAAAAGAAATTAATGGAAGCTGCTAAGGAATCAGCAGGAGAAAAGGAGGGAGAAAAAGCACAGGGTGCTCAGGTCTCTGTGACCAAGACTCAAGTACCCTCTGCCAGAGCCAAATTCCACTTTGACAACGTGGCTAGAAAGAAATTTCATGATGTTGCTAATAGAAGGCTTGCCAAGGAAGCGATTGTCAAAGCTGTTCCCATTTCAAGAAAAGGCACACAGTGGAAGCTTCAGATCACCAGGATGGGTGCAACAGGCCCTGAAATGGAATCCTACGATCACACTGATGTTGCACAGATGGGATACAGGGAATGGGTGGAACTGGCAGTTGCCCTGAGCCAGTCTAAGTCAGAAACGGCTAAGACTATCAGGGCATACATCAAGAAGCTGATGGAGAGAGTAAGTGAGCTGGGCCTGATTCCAAAAGAAGTAAGAGAGGGTGTCTCTGTGACATACCCCAAAATAAAGGCCAGAAGGACAAAGAAGGATACAGAGCTGGAAGAACTCCTTATTATGATTGAACAAGGAGATTATGCTGTGGAAATTAAAGGAGTTGACCAGAGCCTGCCTGAAGGAGTTGAATTTGAAGATGGCAAAGTGATTGAAGAGCCTGAGTTAGGGGCATTTTTTGTAGATCCCTTATCTCAGAAAAAATGTTTTTAAAGAGCTTCAGACCTACACAAAGTTGGTCTTAAGCAGCTTGCAGCCTTCAGAATTGCCACCTCCTTCAGACAGTCCAGCTTATGGAGAGCAGCCATCTGGGATGAGCTGAAAGGTTTTTATGACAGAGGTGAGCTTCAAGATTCTAACTTTATGTTTCTCAGAGTTGAAATTGAAGAAATGGAAGAAACAAGGGAAGAACTTGAAAGAAGATTCAAAGAAGGGATGCCACCTCCTGTCCAATGAAGTCCATCTACCGTCTGGGTAGGTGAAGAATGGAAGCTGTCCATCAGTTGGACAGGCTTACCGTTTTCTGCTCCCAACTCAAACAGTCCAAACATCTTGTACATTAGTTGTACATCTTGTACATTAGTTGTACATTATTACATAAGTTGTAATTTTTGCTTTTACATTAGTTGTAAAATACATTAGTACATTAGTTGTACTCTTGTAAGAACATGTGTTGTTCTAGTGTAATCAAGAATCAGTGTATATATAAACTGATCTTTTACTTTACTGTAATGTTGTAATTTCAATTCAGCAAAATGTACTGTAAAAATATATAGTGATTTTTGATAAGACCAGCTTAGACTGGTTATTGCAAATAGGGGGAGATTGTTAGGCACAAAAAGGCCTCAGTCAAACCTGTTCTACATCTGAGGGGGAGATTTATAATCAAACCTGTTGATGCATTTGAAGGTTGAATTTAAGGCCTGTTATATGCCTTATTGAAACCTGAAAATGATTTGCAATATCAGTCTAAAGCTGTTCTATATGTTGCATGTGTTGCAACTAAGACAGTTTGTCCAAGCTGCTCTGTCTGCTGAACAGGCTGGACATAAACTGTCTACGCTGCTCTACACTGTTGAGCAGCTTGGGCATTTTTTTTTAAGTGTTCTGTTCTTTGTGAACAGAACCTGTTCTTTGTGAACAGGCTAAACACTTTATGGAATATGTTTCCAAGTCATCATGTATTGTTTTTGATTACAAGATCAGTTTACAAATCGAAGACAAAGTGGAAAACAGAACTGCTCAGCCTGCCCAAGCTGTTCTGTACATGAAGACAAAAGGTATTGAAAAAGGGTGACAGACCTTTTTCTTATATCAAAATAGGCCTTTACAAGGAAGAAAGACGCAAAGTTGACATTCCTAAATTAGTTAAAGGCAATGCAACAGTAGACAAAGTAAAAAGACAAAAGTTCTGCACATGTGAAGACAAGTCTGCTTTTCAGAAAAGTGCAGAAAAGGTTATGTTGTCTTTTCAACAAGACTTCTCCTTTTTCATTCCGTCCAATGAAGATGTTTCTCTTAGATCCTCTAAGTGAGTATAAAAGGAAGCTTCTAAGGTCAGAAAGATGTGAGAAGAAAGCTAAGTGCTGAAACCAAGAGTGAACGTGCAAGTGTGATTTTCATGCATGCAAGCCTTCTGTGTAAATCAGCATCTGTGTGTCTAAGCTGTTTTACATAAGCTGTTCCCTTAAGTCTTGTAAACACAGTGAGTGCTTCTTAGTGAGTGTATTCATTGTATTCTAGTTTGAGTTTGTCTTAAGACTAGTGAACATACTGTTGTATCTGTCATCTCAGCTTGAACTATTCCGCATTCAAGCTTCTTTGTAATTAACAAATTGTTGATAATACATACAAACATTGAGAAAAGAGTGTGTAGTTTTTAAATTGCTGTATTCACCCCCCCTCGAGCATGGTCAAAAAGCACTCTTGGCAAGTCTTTCATCCAATAAACTCAAAGCCTACTTTGACGTTTGGCACTCTAGATTGGGGCATGTTTCCTTTAATATTATTTCCCTTTTAGCTAAGTTAGGATGTTTGTCGCTTACTTCACTTTTGTCTACGCCCCATATTTGTTCTTCTTGTCAAATGTCCAAGAGTAAACTGATTGTCTTTTGAATTAAATTCTACGCGTTCATCTCATGTGTTAGATTTAATCCATTTTGATTTATGGGGACCTTCTCTGGTAATATCCAACGACGGTTATCGCTTTTACATTATCTTTGTGGATGATTATTCTCGTTTTACTTGGTTTTATCCGCTTAAAGCGAAATATGATGTTTCTGTTGTTTTACCGGTATTTCTAGCATTTGTTCAAAATCAATTCTCATGTAAAGTTAAAAATTTTCAAAGTGATGGTGGCATGGAATTTGTTAATAATCGGATACGAACTATTTTTATGGAAAATGGTATCCATCACCGTATCTCATGCCCCTATACCCCACAACAGAATGGGCGGGCGGAACGTAAACATCGACACCTTACTGAAACTGGCTCGATGATGCTTTTTAATGCCCACGCACCAGCTTCTTATTGGGCAGATGCTTTCATTTCAGCTACATATATCATTAACCGCCTACCATCAAAGTTGCTTCAAAACAAAAGTCCCTTTGAATTACTATTTGGTTCTTCACCGAATTATGACATCTTTCGAACTTTTGGGTGTCGAGTTTTTCCTTATCTCCGAGATTATGCCCCACACAAACTTGCTCCTCGTAGCATTTTGATATGTGCATATTTATACATATATTTTGTATCATTTCCCTTGCATATTGGGTGGTTTTCAGACCGAAATGCGCGAAAACGATACTGATTTTATTAATATATATGTTTCGCAGGCCAGAAGCCGTTAAATCGACATTGGAACGGAAATCGAGGCCAAAAGAACGAGGAATTGAAGTTCATTTAGCTTCCCTGATCAAATTCGGAGATTTGCTGAAAATTTGCCCACCGCGGCCGTGTAGCTTTCTTTCACGCGGCCGCGTAAACAGATTTTTACAAGACCATGTAGCCAGGTGGGGTAAGACCAGTCAACACAGCTACGCGGCCGCGTGACTTAACCCTACGCGGTCGCGTAAGAAGCCCAGCCCACGAAATTCGTTTTTTTAAACCCTAGTTTGCAGCAGCCGAGTGGAATCGATTTTGGGAGTTTCAGAGACGATTTTAGGAGCCTTTACTTGCGTTTTTCTTCGATTTTCATGATAGTTACTCATAGATTAGTTGAAAGTTTCGATTTTCTTTGATTAGCATAGATTAGCATTTGATTCAGACACGACTAGGGCGAATTTCAGAGTTTTCTTTCATCTTTCACATACTTTAATCATAAGTTTAGCTTAGGGTTTCGAATTATTGAAGATTTGAAGCATTCGGTTCGAGTTTTGGATTCAATTTCTTCATTGTAGCTACGGATTTGGTATAATCGTTCCTTAAACCTCCTGATTTCGTAATGGTTATTATTTCTTTGAGTTTAATTACGGTTTTTAATATGATTAGTGAGTAGTTTTATTGTTCACCCGCTTGGGATGATGGATTCTATGTATTAATTGGTAAATTGTTGGATTGATTGATGGATTTTGGTTTATATTTATTGGATTCTTGATTATTTCATATTTTCTTGTTAAAATCAGATTTTTATTAATCTTTTAGCATTGTTTTGCGATAATAAAGTGTTAATTAAATCTGCGTTTTAAAAAGAAAGAGGCTTTAAATGAAAAATTAATAGTCAATTATCTCTTCTAGGCATTGTGTTGCGATAATGATTTGATAGTTGATTGTTAATCTAGAATTTTATGTGTTTGTTGGTTCTTATGCATTGTGTTGCGATAATAGGATTGACAAATCATAAAGTTTGATTTTTAAAGTGACAAAGTCAATTTGTTGGATTTCGGTGTTAATCGATTATCTTTATGCATTGTGTTGCGATTATAAGATCAATTGGTTAATATTGGAGTTTTGACGAGTTGCTTTGTTTCCATCACGTGGTTATCAAGATTTAATATTTTAACTTGAAGTAATTAAATAATCGGTAAATTAAACCAAAATTCGGGCTTAATTGAATTTAGAATTGGTTATCAACCGATTTATCTTGAGTCAGTCAATTCAATCCATCGCCGATTAATCGTAGTTTTCTAATTCCAAGTGGGTGACGCTTTCGTAATATAAGAGTTTCGTAATATTTATCATCGTTCTTTACTCGCTTAAGTTAGTTTGATTTGATTTTGCTTTAATTAGTTTGGTTCGTATAATTTAGTTGTCGTTACTTGCTTGCTTTAGTTGTTTAGTTTAATTCGCGTTTGCTAGAATTAGTTTTTATTTTAATCTGAAAAATCCAAAAATATTAGTTTAACTTTTTATTCTTGTGTTACTTAGTTTGCTATAGTTGTTCTGTTAGTTAATTTCAATTATTGCCTTTAGTTGATAACTTCCTCAAAACGTCAAAAATAGCTAAATATTGGTTTAGGTTGTAGTATTGGAGTCTCCGATCTTTATTCCGTTCCCTGAGTTCGATAAGTCCTGGGTGATCCTTAAAGCTATATTGCACGATTGGTACACTGCCAGTTGTGTAATTTATACTTTGGGTTCATTTAGACATTAAAACCTGAGGTGTGTTTTGCACGCGTCACATTTCATGTGTTTTTATTGGCTACAGCACCAACTATAAAGGTTACCGATGTATGGATTTATCTACTTCTCGTATTTACACCACTCGACATGCTCAGTTTGATGAATCCTCTTCCCCATTTACGGGTATCATGAACAATGTTGATCTAGCTTCTCTGGTCTTCTCAAGCTACAATGAGTCATCATCTCCTCCTCCAATTGCCGACCCCATACCTCGGACATCTACACCTTCATCACAGCCTTTAGCTAAGTCCCTTACTCCTTGTACTATATGTGTTCCTACCCATCCCGCCATCGATACTCCATTGGACCAACATGCACTTTTGGCCCAAACAGATCCTACACTTCAACCGGCTCCATTATCTGATCCGCCGTTACCATCGCCTAGTCCAACAGCACCTACGGCCCAACCACCTTCACCACCACAGAGCCTAGATGTACAACGGAACTCTTCATTACAACCCTCTGTTGAAGCTCCTCCCGGTCATCATATGACTACTCGTTCCAAGTCTGGTATCTTCAAACCTCGTCACATAGCCGACCTCGCTCAGTTGATGACTAATCCGCTTCATGCAGCTCTTTTTGAAAGCAGGGAACCCAAAGACATTAAAACTGCTCTCAAGCAACCTGAATGGCTAGCTGCAATGCAAGCAGAAATGCGAGCGTTACAAGCAAACAACACGTGGGTTTTGGTTCCTCGCCCGAAATCTATTAATGTTGTGGGTTCTAAGTGGGTTTTTTCGTACTAAATATCTTGCGGATGGTACTGTGGATCGATTGAAAGCTCGTCTTGTTGCACACGGGTTTACTCAAATTCCAGGACTTGACTATTCTCTTACCTTTAGTCCGGTTGTTAAAGCATCCACCGTGCGGATTATTTTATCTCTTGCTGTGTTGAACAAATGGTCTCTACTTCAATTAGACGTTAACAATGCTTTCCTAAACGGCCATCTCACCGAAACAGTTTTTGTGGAGCAACCACCGGGGTTCATCGACTCCCGTTTTCCTAATCATGTTTGTCAGTTAAAGAAAGCATTATATGGTTTAAAACAGGCTCCGCGAGCCTGGTTTCATCGCCTCAACACCTTCCTTCAACGCCTGGGGTTTGTTTGCAGTAAAGCGGACACATCCTTATTTGTCTATCAGCATCGATCATGTACAATCTACTTATTAGCATATGTTGATGATCTAATTATTACAGGCAATCATTCGGAGACCATAGATCTATTCATCGCTGCCATTAATAAGGAGTTTGCAACAAAAGATTTGGGTCGTCTAAGCTATTTTGTCGGCTTAGAGGTCACCTACGATGAAACTGGTTTATTCTTAAGTCAAGCAAAATATGCCCATGATGTTCTCACACGTGCTAAGCTGCTTGATGCTAAACCGGTATCCACGCCTTTGTCTACCACCACCGCTCTTTTAAGTAAAGGTGAACTCTTTCATGATCCAACTGCGTATCGATCTCTAGTTGGGGCTCTTAAATACCTCACTATTACTCGCCCAGACTTGTCTTATGATGTAAATCAAGTAAGTCAGTTTTTGCATGCCCCAACGTTTGATCACTTTCAAGCCGTAAAACGAATTCTTCGGTATCTGAAGGGTACTCTTTCATATCGCCTGTCTTTTTGTTATTCATCCAAACCGTCATTGATTGGTTACTCTGACGCTGATTGGGCTCGCTGTCTCGAAACCCGACGTTCTACATATGGTTATTCGATCTTTCTCGGTGGTAATCTTGTTTCATGGAGCGCTAAGAAACAACCCACAGTATCACGATCGAGCTGTGAATCTGAGTATCGAGCGATGGCTAACACTGCTGCGGAAATAATCTGGGTTACTCATCTTCTTCGAGAACTTCATGTCTTGCCTCCAGATTGTCCTACTCTTCTTTGTGACAATCGGAGTGCTCTTTTTCTTAGTCAGAATCCGGTCTCGCATAAAAGGGCAAAACACATTGATCTTGACTACCACTTTGTTCGAGAACTTGTATCTTCTGGCAAGCTTTTTACTCGATATGTTCCATCCAAGCTTCAACTGGCCGATATTTTTACGAAGAGTCTACCTAGACCCCTGTTTGAGCAATTTCGTCACAGCTTGCGTGTTCGTCCTCCGCCGTCTCGCTTGAGGGGGGATATTACGAGTACTCATGATATATGTAGATATTATTGTGTTTCGTAATATATATAATTTTGTTGTAACTGTTTCCTTGTATTTCTCCTTTCTTGTATTATTTATTTGTCAATCCCTCTCAATGGAAGATAGTGTGAATGTTATAATATTCAATTCCTCTCAAATCATATACCAATTTAAGAATTATTTGAATATGACTTAACCATATTTTAAAACTATAAAGTTTCAATTATATAAGACTTACTAATATTAAAATGACTTTCAGTAGATGGGCTTTTGGTTTCTATATTGTTTATAAAGTATGACTTTAAAATTATTTATTTATTGTTAATTGTGGAAGATGAATTTTCATTCACCACGAGTAACCTCTCTAACAAGGGTTACTCGACATCTACTTGTAAAATATTCTAAATTGAGTCGATGTAAGTCGTGTGAAACTGTCAATCTTGAGCTGCTCGGGTCGTGCTTGAGTACTAAACTAGCTATTTGACTCATGAGCCTTCTCGAGCTTTATTTATTTATCATTTTACCATTTTATATATAACTATTTGAGTCGAGTAGTCGAGTCAAGTTATTAAGCTGCCAATTTATATGTTTTAAAGTATTTTTTTTAATAAACTTTCAACTCAATTCTAGCTCGAGTTGTATCAATACTTTTAATGAGTTCGAGTGTGAGCTTGGAAATTTAGGCTTGCTCGAGTCAAGTTTCAATGTCTAGCTTGTTATAACACGACTCAGTTACACCCCTAATCGTTATAAACTTGTCACTCAAGCTGCCTTTTAAAAAAATTTTCATTCAAGTCCTCGCATCTTAATAATTACTATGTAAAATTGCTGTCTTTAGAGTCAGGAGCAAAGTGCTTGAGCCATGTGCTTGTTTACATTTTTTTTCTTGTTATGTACTTTCATTTATGTATCTAGACATGGCAGATTTAGATTCAGAAGAAGAAACATGCATACTTGGACAAATGAAAAGGAAGCAAAGTTGCATGCATAGGAAAGTATGGTGCTGACAGTGGATTCAAACCGGACACCATTTAAATGGTGTGCAACAATTATTGGATGTATGTCCTACAAACTCCGGCCTCAAAGCAGAACAACATAACAAGTGTAGGATGAAGACATGAAAGAAACATTTTAGCATTGTGTATGATATTGATGCATATTAATGGCTTCGGTTGGGATGAAAAAAAATGTTGTGTTGTCGTCGAGGACAGTGTTTGGGATGAATATGTAATTATATATTCTGAGAAAATATATATTTGTTAAAATATGTTTATTCTAAATTAAAAATGCAATTGTCTTGTAATCCCATAAAGGTGCTGCGAATTTTCTAGGCAAACCATTTTCATTTTATGAAAAGTTGTGTACCATCTTTGGTAAAATAGAGATATGGGTATTAATGCAATTGATCTTTGAGAAAAAGATGTAATTGTTGCGGTTATTGACTTGTAAAGTTTTTAATTTAACATTATTTAATTGTGAGTTTTTTCGTCGTTAAATTAACATTTTTCTTGGATTTAGCGTATTATGAATATAAATTTATTTTTTGAGAGTCCTTTTAAAATTTTAATTTCGGACCCCAAAAATGATTGAACCGGTCATGAAGCTGTTGCATTGTTTTGTGTGATTTCCATTGTTTGTTTGTTATTTCATGAGATGTGGTTGCCATAGTGGACGCAATAGCTAACGGTCAAATAGCAGAGTATACAACTAATAATTGTATTAAATAACTCGTTTATTTGAAACCCAACATACATTACCACCTATTTATCTTACGTTACTATTTTTTGTGATCTCTTTAACCACAACCACTTTGATCGAGTAAACAACTTAGTTGCAAGACCAAAAAGCCATTTGTAGATAACCCTTCTTCTCTGGCTTAAATGATTAAATGTTATGTTGGGTAATATTGTTATGAACTAATATATATATATTCAATTGGAAATTCTATTAGGATATATATTATCTTTATTTGTTTCCTTTATAGGGATTTCCTACCTATAGTTTAGGCATAGCTAGGGGTTGGGAGGAGTTTTGGTTTTCCTCCTATATATATGATGTATTGGGTTTGACGAAAGTAAGGAATTAAGCCTAGTTTAACATGACATCAGAGATATTGTGCAATAAACTTTCTTCCTCGTAAATCATGGTTGGTGAAACTCCTATCCCACCACCCAAAATAGAATCGAATTCTCCTTTCTATCTAGGACCTCAAGATCGGGCGGGAGACTTTATTACTCACATCCGCGTGAAGCTTGACAACTTTGATGATTGGTCCTATGCAATACGTGTGGCTCCTTTTTCACGGCGCAAGTTTGGATTCCTCGATGAAACAATTCATGATGTCGTTCTTCCTTGTACAAAAGAGGTATTGGACAAAAATTCACTGCATGCTCATCTCTTGGCTCACGAATACAATTGATCCCGAGGTATGATCTATGCCATCCAATTATGATAATGCAAAACGTCTATGGGATGACTTGCATGAATGATTCTCGGTCGTGAATGGTCCTCGAATTCAACAACTGAAGGCTGCTATTAATAATGTGAGCGAAGTAAAATTATGCCGGTTGCAGTTTATTTTAGTAAGTTAAATGTTTTATGGGATGAATTGGATAAGCATGAGCCTTTGATTTCTTGCAAGTGTGGTAAATGTAACTGTCATGTTGGTAATCAACATGAGAAACGGCGACGCGTTGCACCCGTTTCTTCTCAGCCTTTGTTCAAAACATTATGCTCAATTACGATCAACTATTTTGTCTCAAGATCCTTTGCCTTCGTTGAATCGAGCTTTCCAGCAAATTTCACAAGAGGAACGTATTCGCGGGATGACATACAATACCGAAGAAAAGCCTGAGGTGGTCGGGCCTGAGGTGGTCGGGTTTTCTGTTCATATGCCAAACAAATCGAAACCATACATGAATAGAGCAGGCTAGGCAGCCTTGGTGTGATCTCACTGTCATAAAACCGGACATGATACGACTACTTGTTTCGACCTCCATGGTACTCTAGATTGGTACTTGGAAAAATATGGGAATATTATGACTGGTCGTGGTCGTGGAGGAGTGCGTGCTAATGCAACAATGGCAAACACCACTCTCATTACAACTAATGCAGAGCCAAGTCCTACACCAGCCATGAGTTCTCTATCGGTTTTTTCTGCTGAACAATGGGCATCATTGGCAGCCGCATTCGGTGCTACTCCAAGTCCTCAATCTGATCATTTACATGGTAAGTTGGACATGGATGCTTGGATAATTGATAGTGGGTGCTCTAATCATGTTATTGGCAATGAATCCTATGTAATTGTATGCAAAGGAAGTCCCACCATGTTCTGTTGGTCTTCCTGATGGTCAGACGATGGCTGCTACTAAAAAAAGGGGTTGTGAGATTGACAGACACTATTACTTTAATGTGTTTTGTTTATTCCCAAATTACATTGCAATTTAATTTCGGTTTCACAACTTAACGATACTCAGAATTATTTTGTCCAGTTTGACTCTAATCTATGTGCTATACAGGACCGTCATTCGAGGGAGGTGATTGGCATGGGTAAGAGAAAGGATGGACTTACTTTATTATCTTCGATGGGATTTGAAGGTTCGAGCTCTTTCAGTTGATAATCTGAACTCACTGGAACTATGGCTTAGGTCATCCTTCAGAAAAAGTGGTGAAGCTTCTTCCTTTTCATAGCAATGATAGGGGTCATTTAAATAAAGCATTTGAAGTTTGTCATCATGCCAAACATTCTAGGGATAATTTTCCTTCAAGTACAAATAAATCGACTTGTCCGTTTGAGTTAATACATTGGGATTTATGGGGACCATATGATGTAACATCCTCTTCGGGTGCTCGTTATTTTATAACCATAGTGGATGATTATTCCCGAGCTGTATGGGTTCATTTGTTGATTGATAAAAGAGAAGTTTTTAAAATGTTTATGTCTTTTATTGCCAATGATTGATCGATAATTTTCTCAAAAGTTAAAAATCGTTCGTTCCGATAATGGTACGAAGTTCAACTGTATGAAAGTTTACTTTGTGACAAATGGAATTTTATTTCAACATATTTTAAATGTTACTCGTGCATTACGTTTTCAAGGTGGTTGGCCAATCTTTTTTTTGGGGAGAATGCATTCTTGCTGCTGCCCATATAATAAACCGAACACCTTCTAGTGTTTATTTGAACATAATACCTTATGAAATGCTTTTTTTGTGAACCTCCAGATTTTAACAACTTGCGCATTGTTAGTTGTTTAGCCTTTTGCCCATAATCAACGAGCTAAAAGGGATAAATTTGCTAATCGAAGTCGAAAGTGTGTATTTCTGGGACACCCATTTGGTAAAAAAGGGTGGAATTTATTCGATCTTGAAACAAATGAACTTTTTGTGTCAAGAGATGTAAAATTCTATGAAAATGTATTCCCTTGTTCTAATGTTTTAACCCCAAATACCATACCCGTTGAGAATAATGCTCCATATGTTAGTGAAGATCATGAGGAGTTTGAAATGAATCTGGGCAATCATGGTGACACTCAAGGTTACAGTTCATCGCCTACCCATGATACTCGAAGTCAGCCAACAAATCCCACACCCACGACTTTAGAAGGTGTTCATGATGTTACAAGTGACCAGAATGTAGATAATTTAGGTCGCGGGTTCCCAGAAAAATTGCCTTTGGTAAAATTACAAGACTATGTCACGCATACGGTTCTCAAGAAAAGTCCATCCCATGCTTCACCTAGCCAGATTTTGACACTCCCTCAGGTACTCTTTTTCCCTATAGCACATTATGTCAGTTGTGACAATTTTTTGTGCGGAAATTTTCTTGCAGCTCTAACTCCAAATGTAACTTAACGTTCATTTTTTATCTTAACAGCAAGTCACTGAAATTTCTAAGTGTGAGTGACCTGTTGAGAAAAATCCTAGTAACAAACACACTTCAGCGAGTGCCAACAACTGCTGATATGGTTTAGCAATCTAGTGACTCACTGATCTGGTTTAGCAACTTGCTTCAACATGCCATTAGCTCGCTGACCATGTCCTATGAGCCCACCAAGTGTTGATATTCTATTTCAACATCGTGTCCAAAAAGATTAGCCAGAATATGGGCCTTGATTTTTGGAGTTGCATTTTGATCGTAACACCAAGTCACTCACTGATATTTCTAAGTGCCAGTGACTTATTTTGAGAAAAATCTTAGCGACAGACACTAGGGGCGTTAGAATATATATGAATCTGAGAGTCCGATCCAAAAACTCGATTTGAAATTATGTGAAATTTTGGATTATCCAAATTTTGAATATCCGAAATGTGAATAATCCAAAATTATAGATTCGTATACAGATTTTTCATGTATTGGATTTTCGGACTATCCGAAAACCCTAAATCTAATATTATTTTATTTTCCTAAATTTGTTTTCAAACATTATTTGACCAACTATAGTTATATTCTTTAGTTTTAAATGTATAATGCAGCTTTAATATATTTATAACTCGTTTAAACGCATTTTAATCTCTTTCTGATGTGGTTTTTTTCTTGTTTTAAGTTTAAAAGTATAATATATTTTTGTTAGTGACACAATTACTTTTTTTTACATGTTAATAGATATATACATTTGTATCTTATATATTTGAGTTCATTTTATAATTTAAAGTTTAATTAAAAGATAAATTTTCGGATAATCCAATATCCAATTTTTGGATAATCTAAAATTTTGGATATCCAAAATTCGAATAGTAAAATTCATGTATCCAATTTTCGGATTAACCGAAAATCGGATAAATCGAAATGAACACCCATAACAGCACTTCAGCGAGTGCCAGTAGCTGCTAATATGGTTCAACAATCTAGTGACTCACTTATCTAGTTTAGCAACTTGCTTCAACATGCCATTAGCTCGATGATCATGTCCACAACAAGTGAGCGACTTGCTACTCTTCTAAGTGAGCCCACCAAGTGTTGATAATCAGATAAATCGAAATGAACACCCATAACAGACACACTTCAGCGAGTGCCCGTAGCTGCTAATATGGTTCAACAATTCGTTACTCACTTATCTAGTTTAGAAAATTGCTTCAACATTCCATTAGCTCGGTGATCATGTCCACAACAAAGTCAGTGACTTGCTGATCTTCTAAGTGAGCCCACCAAGTGTTCAACGAGTGCTAACTGCTAATGTGGTTCAACAATCCGTGACTCACTTATCTAGTTTAGCAACTTGCTTCAACATGCCATTAGCTTGGTGATCATGTCCACAACAAGTCAGCGACTTGCTGATCTTCTAAGTGAGCCCACCAAGTGTTGATATTCCATTTCAGCATTGTGTCCAAAAAGGTTAGACAAAGTATGAACCTTGATTTTTGGAGCTAGATTTATATGTCCACAAGTGTATGCACGGGTAGGTCTTGCAATGAAATCAACATACAAGCTTGCTATGCTTGTAAGGACTCCTAATTATAGACCCATCTTGGGTTTATTTCCCTTCCCATGTGGGACAATATTGTCCCCCCACAATGGGTTTTTTTCCCATTCCACACACCTAATTTTGAGCTTCGATATCTCATTCATCTTAACTTCGTTTTGGACTTTCTTTGTATCTTTACGAAACGCTCTTCAAGGAGAACACAAACCCATAAAATAATAACTATATTATAATCAATTTTCATCCAAAACCCATGAAAACCATATTTTTTCATGACTTTTCCAAGAATCCTCTACATGAATGAAAGATCGATCGAAACATATTCTAATTATCCCTCACATGTATAAGATGATCAAAGACACATTAAAATTCTAAAAAACTTTCAATAGTTTAAATCTTACATAGGATAGGTAGGTGTAACCTTTGAACCCTCCATTATAAAACTTAGGCTCTGTTTGTTTTTTTGTCTTATGTCTATATAGCCTCTTTTGTCTGATTCGGTCAGACAAAAGAGGTTGAAAATCATTTGTTTTTTTCAACCCAATCAGACATCTAAAGTCTGACCGTCATCTATTTTAAACAGATTTCAAAGATCACTTTTATCTTAAATCTGTGGTCTGAAACCAACCCTCCGCTCCTCCTTTCACGCTCCTGAACTCCTTTTACTACTCACGTCTGCCTCTTCGATCGTCGTCTCCCCTCTTGATCGTGGTCTGCAACCTGAAATCCTTTCACCGCTCCTGAAATCCTTTCAGGGTGCGTTTGGTTCGTAGATTTCCTGGGATTCACTGGGATTTGCATTTAAAATCCTGTGTTTGGTTCGCAGATTTCAGTAAGGATTTAGAACTAAACATTTATAAATACCTGACTTTCACCGGAGAGTCGATTTGATACGTGAAGTGGAGACGATGGTCACTGGAGAGTCGGAGATGGGAGAAGAAATGTTCACCGGAGACTCGGAGAGGAGATGACAATGGTCACCGTAGATGGGTGAAAGGGAAAGGATTTCGAGAGCGTGAGGGGGCGTTTGGTTCGCAGATTTTTTCCTCTAGAATTTGCATTTTTTCAAAGGATTTGCATTATGCAGCATTTGCATTTGCCAGGATTTTGTCAAACAATTTGCATTATCTTATAGAAAAAATTTGCTAATCTGAAAAATGCAAGGTAATTGGGATTTTAAATCCTAGGGAAGAGTCTGGGATTTTAAATAACAAATAAGGGAGAGATTTAATAAATCCTGGGATTTTTCTGATTGAATCACTAGTTTGAACAACAAGTCTTGTTTTGTGTTTGCCTTCGATTATGTACATTCCCTTATTTGACATATTGTTCTCAAAGGAGTATACCGCTAAAATTTTAGCATATGGGTGTTGATTTTTATGGGGTTCCATGTGGTTGATTCATGATATCTTGCTATGCTTAGTGTTATATTTGATGTTGGGTCCAATTGCAATGGTGACCAGCAAGCCTCTATGTTGTCCTGTTTTTGTGTGTGAATTACAGTGGGTGTTCTAATTATTTACTATCTCAAATCAAACTATGAATTGCAATTTGCATATGTAATGAAGCAAAGCTCGCAGGATTCCGAGTCTACTGACGAAGAATTCATACGTAAGTCAGATGTCTATGGCTATGTTTGGCAGAGAGCTTTTAAGAGCTTTTAGGAGCTCTTGTTTTTAAAAAGCTCAACTAAAAACTAAGGTGGCGTTTGGTCTGTGGGATTTCAGAAAAACTTTTCATTTGAAAATCCATCTCTCTCATGTTTGGCAAAAAAAATAGAGGGATTTCAATTTCCTTTAGCATTTCACAATCCTCCATTTTAAGATTTTAGAATTTTTCCTACCCCCTATTATTTCAAAATCCCATATCTTTACATTTCGAAATCCAAACCAAATGACAATATTAACTTTATCCTCTACCTAACCATCACCTACCTATACTATTGATCCTACCCTACCCTACCAACACCTACCCCATCCCACCACATCCCACCCCACCCTACCCCACCCACCCACCCTACCCCACCCCACCCCACCCCATCCTATCTTACCCTACCCTAACTACATATATCAAACAATGATAACTATCTAACATTACCTACCTACACCAATCAATTGATACCATACTCTACCCTATCTCTCCCACCCTATCCCAACCTACCATACCTACCCACCCTACCCATCCCCATCCCGACCCAACAAGACATCGTATTTTACTCTCACTCATCCTACCTCACCTATATCTACATATACATACCCACCCCATACTAACCCTTCTCACCCAACCCTACCCACCCCACCCTTACCTACCCACCTACCTTACCCCCACCAATACCCCACCAAATATAAATCGTATCATATCCTCACCCATCCTACCTTACTGACATCTACCTATACGCACTCACCCCGCACTACCCCTCACATGCCAACACACCTTACCCATCTCAGCACACCCCACCCACCCACCCCTCTACCACCTACCCCTACCTATCGACACTTTGCCCACTTTTTAACATACCTTACCTTACTTCTTGTACACCTACCTGTTTTACCCATATCAATTGATACATTTGCAAATAAACAAAATTTTACAATAACTGAATTTGAAATCTTGCAAACCAAACACATGACATGATTCAAATCCTGTCACATTTGAATCCTGTCATTTTCAAATTCTGTCATTTTTAAATCCTGGCATATCAAAATCATGTAATCCAAACGCTACCTAAAAGTCTCGTTGGAAAATATAGAGCTTTTATTTTCTTAAAAAAAGCTCTTTTATAAAAAGTTAGTAGAAGTAGCTTGTCAAATATAGTTACTTTTTTACCCTCCTAGTCTCCTACTAATCATAAACTACCACATTTAATTAATATTAATGTCCTTTTACGTAATTTAATACCAAAAACTGCAGCTACAACTACTTTTACCAAATATATTTATAAAACTAAAAGCTCCGGCTCTTTTAAAAAGTTTCAGCTCTCAAAAGCTTCAGCTACTAAAAGCTCTACCTCTTTTAAAAACACAAAGCTACAGCTAGTTTTGTCAAACATACCATATAAACCCAACGCTGTCCCTTTCAATTTCACATCGATTTCCTGATGTTCACTTGTTTTAGGTCTGTGTTTTTTTATTACGACAGATGCTTCTTTCAATTCTTTTGATATAAACCTAGTGTTTGATTATATTTCTGTTTACGAATTCACTAATTTTCTTAGCGATGGGCTCAAAGATGTTTGTGTAATTTTACATTAAGTTCGGACTATTATTGGGATGTAATTTTGAAAGGGGTTGAGTTATTTAGGGATTCTGTTGTGGTAATTTAAATGTGATTGAAGATCTTTTCATTTTATTTTGTTCTAATACATTAACTAGCTTATAACCCACGTAATACGTGGATACTTTTAATTAAATTTATTTATATAAAATGTATATGAGTAAAAATAAAAACATACAAAAATAATAATTATGTTTATTTTTTATTATTTACAGATTAAAAAATAGAGTATATTTATCTTTTTTTAAAATATTAAATTGTATTTATCTTTTATTTTTTATAAGTTGTAATTATCTTTTTGGTGAACGTAGAGGTGACACGTGACATTTGATGTTTTCCTTTATTATACAAAATAATAATAATTTCCGCAACTAATTCAACTTTTTACATTTGGATCTATTTATGATTATTATGGATAATAATGATAGATATTTATTTTAGGTAAACATTAATTTTAAATGTTACAAAATCTAATATATTACTGATTAATTAATGAAAAAAATAAAGTCAAAATTTAATTCAATTAAGTTAAGGTGTTAAATTTGGAAAAAGAGGTGGAGAATAAAATTTTCTTGTATTGTAGAAGTGACATATGATATGAATTATTTTGTTTTATTATAATATATAGGTTAATCAACCCATGTATTACATGAGTTGATTTAGAAAATACATATGTTTCATAGCTTAATAAATTATTATAAATTTATATATAATTAAAATAAAAAAATTGAAAGCTAGTTAAATTAAAGAAAAAAAAAATACTTAGTTGTTTGATACTAAATAAAAATAATTATTATATTGTATTATTAAAAACAGATAATATGTGTTTGCAAAAAAATGTTTCTTTTATTTTTATTAACTTCAAATATGAAATATCAATGTAAGAAACAAAAAATTTCAATTATGTGAATGTGTATATATTTTGAAAATGATAAAATATAAAAATGGAATATCTGAAAATCAACAATTAAAATTTATCATATTCACAATTGAAGTTTTATTAATTAAATTTTAAATCTTTTAGCAAAATAATTAACAAAAGTTTTTAACTTTATTTACCACACTTCTACATATAAATCCAAATTTTTACATGTGAATTTAACTATGTTCATTAAGGATAATAATGACAAATGTTTATTTTAGGTAAATATTAATTCATTAATGAAAAAATTAAAATCAAAATTTAATGTAATTAAATTAAGGTAGTAAATTTGGAAGATGAATTAAAAAAATGACATATGTATAATTATTGATTTTAATTAAGGGTATAATAGACATTTCATAAGTAATTATGAGTTGTCATTAATCTAAACCATTGATTTCTTTCCATCCAATGGTCCAGAAACTCCAAGTGGTTTTCTTATTTTATATAGTATAGATTCACTAGATGTGAGTGAATGTTCATTAGATGGATGCATCATGCATGTATCGGAACTTCATTTTCAAAGACAATTTGAGCATGGTTAGTTGAAGCTTGAATATAATGTGCCTTTAATTCTGATTTTAATTTCAAAGTCAAATGGTCAATGCTCCAAGCACCAAGTTTCACAATTGAGCTGTGAGCAAATAGGGATTATTCTGGGTTTGAGGTCTTAACTCTTAAGTTGAGGACTTATGAAATGTTTATGATTTCCCACTGTAAAGTATGATCTGCATGCTAGATTTTTAGTCTCTGTTGAATAGTTGGTTGCACATATTGCACTTATCTCGATTTTACTCGATGTTGTTTTATACATTTCTGTTTCCAAGTTTGATTCTGTTATATACATTTCTGATTTGAATCGTTGGAGCAACATTGATTCATCTTCTTCATACAGATCTAGCTAATCATTTCTGTTTATCCTTTTCTCCGATCGTTGATTGATTTTCTAGTTAGTCATTTAAGGTTTTTTTTTTCTTGCTTTTAAATTTATGAGTAGGGTTCATTATTTTAATAAATGAAAATAATATCTTCTAAATTGCATTACTCCTATCCTTTTCTCCTGTTTATATTAAATAAATATTTACAAAATTATATCATCTCCAAACACTTTCCCTATTATTGTTTAGTCACAACACGGTGAAAGAACATCTATCACTGCTTTTTTATCCAAGTTTTATTGGTTTTTGTCTTTATTTGGCTTTATTCTTTTATTTTAAGTTCTAAATTGCATATTGTCATATATATCTCTAGTGTAGGAACATGTATGAAGTGAATATAGAATACTCCTTTATATGGATATGTTTTGTATGTTAATCAATAGGTTATATATTTGACTAGATTGTGATGTATATATAGAATACTCGTTGATCGTAAAAATTTAGGCAAAAGTTTATGCAAGATTAATAGTTGGTTTGAATTTACTGATGTTATTATATAATTGTGGGTTAAATTTATGTTGTAGTAATGGATGACACACGTCTTAGATGGACGGCTGACCACATTAAAAGTTTTTTGGAAATTTGTGCCGAGTAAGTCTGTAACGGGGGAGACAAGACTCTTTCACATCCACTGTGAGCAAATTCAGGTAACCTTCTTTCCTTTTAAAAATGGGTTTTTTTTTCTTTTTAAAAAAATCCCATCAACCCCATTTCATTTCACAGCATAAAGTTAACATCTTTTTATGATTTCAGTTATGTTTCTAATGAATCTTGAATTCTATATTTGTATGGTATATGTATAACAGAAGCACAACTTACACCCAAGACTCCTTTGGTTTTCTGTAAGTACAATGGCAGTTCATGTTGTGATTCGGTCGAAGATTTGAATATACAGAAACAAGTTGAGTCCATAAATGTGTCTCAGCCAGCCTGTGCTTCTCTTCTCAAATCCATACTTTGTTCGGTATGATTTTGTATATTTTCATGGAAGCTAAATGTTTCTTGATTCTGAATATTAACCTACTGAGGTATGAAAAGGCTGGCTAGATGCTCTTGGGGTTTGAAGTACTTGTGAGTCATGATCTAGTTAAGAGCTTCAAATCTCTAATTTAAGATTAACAAATTAAAAGGTTGAAAAATTCATCTTTGATCAATCTTTTGCCATATGTAAGTTGAAGAAATTAAGTCCATAAATCAATTATCATCGATCTAGAGTCATTCTAAGTAGGTTGCCTCGGTGTTCAATTCTTCAACCACTGCATTCGCTTTGTTTTATTTGAGACTTAATCATCTAAGCATCATATGTGCTATTAATAGCTTGAGCCCTTAATTTTGTTAATGATTTGTCTCCTGATTTTGTGATAATTTTGTTGTAGAAGTCTTGAAAATAAAGATCGTTGGATAGAATTTATTGATATTATTATATAATTGTTGGGTTGATTTTATGTTGTAGTAATGGATGACACATGTCTTAGACAGCGGCTCAACTAGTTCAAGATTATGGGAGTACGACCGATCGAATGACTAATTTACGTGAAAAAATTGCGGGACAATTATGAATATTGATTTTAGTTGTTATGATACTTTATTTTGTATGCTTTGGTATATTTGAATCAGTTGATATTTGTAAAAATTGTTTTGAATAAAATTAATTAATCAAGATGCATTTATACTTAAAACTAAATTTTCATTTTATAATATAAATATGTCAATAGATTAATAATTTATTAGATAAAATTATTTTATTTTAATTAAAAAAAAATTTAACATTCTAATGCTAAAAACTATAAATTTGATAAGTTGTATGTAATAAGACATTTTATTAAATCAAAAAACAAACAATCTTATCCAAACAGATTTTAGACATTTTTAAACATCTTATCAAACAGACGGTAAAAAGTGTTTAGACGTCTAAACTCTTAAAAAAAAAAAACAAACGGAGCCTTAATTAGTCTTTTGATTGGTTTTTTGAAGTGAACTACTGTGTGTGAAGATGCCAATACACTTCACACAAGGTTAACTCCTCATAGTCATGTCCGTTCAGGTCATGGATCACTAACTAGCTTGGTTCTGCGAGAGCTACTAAGAAATATCCCCAATAATTACACTAGAAGCGACCCCACTTCTCTCTCACATAGGTGATTTCTCCCACATCATTAAAAGCATAATTGATTTCAATAGAATATTTAAAATTATGCTTAAGCTCTCTTGTCACTAATATGATTTTCTTCCAAAAAACATATAGAATTGGACTAGAAGGTTGAACAACCCCCCATAATGACCACATATAGTTCATACAGTTAGGTTATTATTTTGAATCAAGATATTGGGATCTCCGGTTGTGATACCCTTGCCACAATAACCACCATTAATAATACACCCAGGATTAATCACCAAACATAAATTGCATAATGATCTGCATACTTAAATTACAGTGCGGAAGCATTAAAGTACATAAATAAAATAATACAACTGTTTCAAACACCCTACGGTGCTACAAGGTTTTATTACTAAGTCTACATACTCAATACATTATTACATCACCATTATATTATAACCATAATCCCATTTTCAAATTACCAAGCTGAGTAGTAGATATCTTCAAGACTTCACAAACGACCTAACTAGAAGGTCCCGCAGCGGATTTCCCTTTTCCTGTAAAAAGTCAACAACTGAGGGGTAAGCGAATGCTTAGTGAATACACAGATTTACGCATTTTATAAATCTTTATGAAGCACACAAGAGTACACCGACGACACACGTCGTGCACTCTCCACGTACACAAAGTACGACACACATGAGCCGTCGCTCCTACGAGCCCAAAGCTCGGTATATAAACCAACCATCTGAGACAGACATAACATCAGGGATGACTTACTGCCTACTAGAACCTCGGAGGGATCAGCTCCGGGTCATATAGCGCAGTAACATCGGAGTAACAGATGCGACCCGCCGGTCCATCAATAGATGCAACAAGTAAAATGTGCATCTAAATCTACGCAAGTTAGTAGAATTCCAAACGAATATGAAGCAACATGTCTCAGCAGACAATAGCGAACATAAAGCAGATATAAACATGCGAAATCATATGTACTCACAGTGGGTGCGTTATTAAACTTTAAGCAAATTTTATTTCTCCTCGGAATTTCAACCGGATCACAAATTACCCCACTGTGGGTTAAACAACACCACAAGGGACCTGTTACATTTCCATAAATAAAACATATCATACATATGTTCGGTAACCATTTCCATCATGATTTAACAATATTAAAGTGTTACAACAGTTGGAATCGTCATCCGAAACTCATATTTAAATCCTCTTATTTGATGGTTTTATTATTTCCAATTAACCCTCATTAATACCATCAATCTCTCGTTTAATAATGAGTCTCGCCAAGTTTCACAAATTATCGTGTTGACCCGTCGAAATTATATCTGAAGTTTATACTTTTAATCTCCAATATTTAAGATTGCCAAAATGTCCATAATGTATCTGAATTAAAGAATGTCCAACCGTTTCTATTTATATTCACCAATAAAAGCCAACCCAGATGATTTTATATGTATCTATATATATATATATATATATATATATATATATATATATATATATATATATATATATATATATATATATATATATATATATATATATATATATATATATATATATATATATATATATATATATATATATATATATAGATATATATATATATATATATATATATATAT
Organism: Centrapalus pauciflorus; assembly: GCA_020465985.1. Classification (NCBI taxonomy): domain Eukaryota; kingdom Viridiplantae; phylum Streptophyta; class Magnoliopsida; order Asterales; family Asteraceae; genus Centrapalus; species Centrapalus pauciflorus. Next base: position 34,136 of record JAANYP010004362.1, read on the forward strand.
ATATATATATATATATATATCTCACTGCTTTTGAAATGAATGAAATACCGAAACCTTGAAGGTTTCGGTACCTCCCCATACATGGTCTCGGTTTACTTGGGTCTCAAAATCAAGGTTTCAGTATATATAATAAAGGTTTCAGTAGTGGGTTTTGGTTCCCCAAGGTTTCGGTATCTGGGGTGAGTTTCGGTATTTATGTACTGAAACCTTAAGGTTTCGGTACCTCAATTTGTCTCGGTACACACATATAGTTTCGGTACCTGCTGATAGTTTCGTTATCAAGGTTTCGGTATACACACATGCATATATATAGTTTCGGTAGAGGGGGGTTTTTGGTAATGGCAATACCGAAACCTTTACCACACACAGAACCTACGATTTCTAATTTCTAAAAATCACATTTGTAGCTAAAATAAAGTCCTAATCTTTTGTACATAATTTCTATAACACTTGATTTATATAAACCCATTATAATATCTAACATGCATAAACATTTTGAACCCTAAATCTCAGATTCGGTTTTCATCCAAAACCGAACCATAAACTCTTAAATTCGAAATTTTGAGAGATATTTACCTTAAATCGTTTGTTGCAGCATTAATAGTTCCTTCTAAGCAACTTGTATCCAAATTTTCAGCCTCTAATTTGATGTTTTTCTTTGATTCTTGAATTGAAGATGAAAGAACCGTGGGTTTCTTTCTTTTAGAGAGAAGGTAGAGAGAGAGATGAATGAACTAAAATTAAAAGACTTATGTCTTTTAATTTCCCACTTCCAACTTTTAACACATTCAACCCCTCAACTTTCTTTATAATTATCATACTTAAATAATTAAAACTAAAAATTCTAAAATTCTTAATTTCTTAAATTAGCAACCAAATTCTTAAGTTCTATTAAATATAGATTTAATCTTTATTTTATCATCTCAACCACTTAATAATATCTATATTAACTTAACAAATTTAAATTATCAATTTCTGATTAAAACAACCAACTTTTATAATTAATCCAAATGCAATCCAACTTAAATTACAAATTTAAACTAATAAACCTCAATACAATAATTTAATATTAGGATGTTACAGCATGGGCTCCACCACACTCAAATTTCATCCTCAAAGTTATTTGACTTCAAACAGTTGCGGATATTTCCTTAACATGTCAGCTTTCGTCTCCCAAGTATGATTTTCCCCTGTACGATGCTTCCAACGTACAAGCACCATCTCAATCTCCTTACTTCGTAACTGCTTTACTTTGGTATCTAACACACACTCCGGTCTTCAACATATCAGAGCCTTTCATCAACTTGCAGCTCAGTATGATCAGCCCAGTCCTCATTGCTAGTAGTGAATGATTTCCTAAGGTTTCCCACATGGAACACCGGGTGTATGCCTGACATTTCTTCAGGCAACTCTAAACGGTAAGACTGGTTTCCAACTTTTTCTATTATCCTGAATGGTCCAACAAATCTTGGAGCCAACTTGCCTCTCTTTACAAAACGTGTAACACCTCTCATAGGTGATACTTTCAAATAAACTCAGTCATTCACCTCAAAGCTGATTGGTTTGTGCCTCCTGTCGTAATAACTTTTCTGACGATCCTGGGCCGCTTGCATATTCTGTCTAATCAGTTGTATCTTCTCAATTGTTTTCTGTAACAATGCCGGCCCAGCAATCGGCGTTTCTCCAGTTTCTCTCCAACACGTAGGAGTCCTACACCTTCTCCCATATAACGCCTCAAATGGTGCTTTCTTTTTCGTTGCATGATAGCTGTTATTATATGAAAACTCTATCAACGGCAAATGGTCGTCCCAATTGCCACCAAGATCCAGTACACATGATCTCATCATATCCTCCAAGGTGAGGATTGTTTGTTCAGTTTGGTCATCGGTTTACGGACGATAGGCCGTACTCATAACGATCCTTGTACCCAGTCCTTCTTGCAAAGCCGACCAAAAGTTTGAACTAAATCGGCTATCCCGATCTGACACTATAGACTTCAGTACTCCATGTCTAGAAACGATCTCATCCATGTAAATCTGAGCCAATCTTTCTAATGAATAACTTTCCCTAATCGGTATAAAGTGTGCCAACTTAGTCAATCTGTCAACTATTACCCAGACTGCATCATGTTGACGCCTAGTCTTTGGCAACTTAGTAACAAAATCCATCGTAATGTGTTCCCACTTCCATTCCGGAATGGGAAGCGGTTGCAGACTGCCGTATGGTTGTTGATGTTCGGCTTTCACAAGCCGGAAAGTCCTGCATCTTTCCACATATTGGCCTATATCCTTCTTCAATACAAGCCACCAAAAGTCTGCTTTCAGCTCGTTGTACATCTTGGTGCTCCCAGGATGTACAGAAAACTTAGACTGATGTGCTTCTTCGATGATTACCTTTCTCATGCCCCCAAACTTTGGCACCCAAATCCTTCCGTAAACCCCTTTCAGTCCCGACTCACTTGTTTCCATATTCTTAATCTGTACTCTTGTAGGTCCCAAAAGGTTTCTCAAGTGTATAGCTCTAAGCTGTAGATGGGGGGGGGGGGGTAAATACAGCTATTTAAAACTTAAACACTCTTTTCTCAATGTTTGTATGTATTATCAACAAAAGTTAATTACAAACAAGCTTGAATGCGGAAAGGTTCAAGCTGAGATGACAGATACAACAGTTTGTCAACTAATCTAAAACACACTCAGACTAGTTACAATGATTACTCTCACTTAGAGGCACTCACTGTTTTTACAAGACTCAGATGGACAACTTATACATGAACAACTTAGACACACTCTACTGTTTTATATAAGCAGACTTGCATGCATGGAATAACACACTTCAATGCACGTACTGATTGTCACACTCTTGATATCTCATTATCCTTAGAAGCTTCCTTTTATACTCAAAAGGAGAATCTCAGTGAAGCTTCTTCATTGGATAGATGAGATAGTGGAGAGTCTTTCCAAAAGGACAAAATACCTTTCTGCACGTTCTGATAAAGTATATTTGTCTTCACATGGCAGAATCTTTGTCTTTTCCTTTTTGTCACTGTTGCATAAGGCTTTAACCAAAAGAGGAATGTCAACTTTGCATCTTTCTTCTTTTGCTAATGCCATTTTGATATAAGAAAAGGTCTGTCACCCTTTTTCAAATATCTGTTTGTCTTCATGTAACAGAACAGCGTGGGCAGGCTGTGCAGTTCTGTTTTCCACTTTGTCTTCGACTTGTAAACTGATCTTGTAGCCAAAAACAATACATGAGGACTTGGAAACATATTCCATAAAGTGTTTCACCTGTTCACAAAGAACAGGTTTTGTTCACAAAGAACAAAAGACTTGTAAACTGTCCAAGCTATTCAAGAGAACAGAGCAGCGTAGACAGTTTATGTCCAGTCTGTTCAGCAGACAGAACAGTTTGGACAAACTGCCTTTGTTGCAACGAATGCAACATGGTAGACAACTTTGGGCTGATATTGCAAATCACTTTCAGGTTTCAATAAGGCATATAACAGTCCTTAAATTCAACCTTCAAATGCATCAACAAGTTTGATTAAAAATCTCCCCCTCAGATGTACAACAGGTTTAACTGAGGCCTTTTTGTGCCTAACAACTCTAATATCCTCAGCACCAACATTCTCTTCTTTCAAAGCTTCCACATGTGCAGCTTTAATATCATCAATGATTGTGGAAGTTAACATCGTGGACGTCATCATATAACAACATTCCTTGGCATAAGCTTTGCGACTCAAAGCATCAGCCACCACGTTAGCCTTTCTAGGATGATACAATATTTCACAATCGTAGTCCTTAATAAGTTCCATCGATCGTCGTTGTCTCATATTAAGTTCTTTCTGACTAAAAATGTACTTCAAACTCTTATGGTCCGTATAGAGTTGACACTTAGTTCCATACAAATAGTGTCTCCACAATTTCAAAGCAAAAGTAACAGCTGTCAACTCAAGATCATGAGTTGAGTAATTCTTCTCATGCTGCTTAAGCTGTCTCGAGGCATAGGAAATTACCTTTCCACGCTGCATCAGTACAGCGCCCAACCCCAATCTCGATGCGTCCGTGTATACTACGAAATCTTCATTACCCTCTAGTAGGGCAAGTATCAGTGCTTCACTTAGCGTCTTCTTCAGGATCTCGAAAGCCTTCTGCTGCACAGTTTCCCATACAAACGGTGCATTCTTCTTGGTTAATGCAGTCAAAGGAATTGCAATCTTAGAAAAGTCCTTTATAAACCTCCGATAGTAGCCCACCAACCCCAGAAAACTTTTGACTTCTGTAGCTGAACGCGGCGGCTCCCAGTTTCTTATGGCTTCAACTTTAGCTGGATTTACAGAAATCCCAGCTCCAGAAATCACATGTCCAAGAAATTGGATCTGTTGCAACCAAAACTCGCATTTGGAAAATTTTGCATGCAACTTCTCCTTTCTCAATAGCTCCAACAATTCCTTTAGATGATAAGCATGCTCAGCCTCAGACTTAGAGTACACCAGAATGTCATCAATAAACACGATCACTGACTTGTCTAACATCGGTCTGCACACTCTATTCATCAAATCCATGAATACAGCCGGGGCGTTGGTTAACCCAAAAGGCATGACCAGAAACTTGTAATGCCCATACCGAGTTCTGAAGGCTGTCTTCGGTACATCTTCTTCTCTTACTTTCAACTGATGGTATCCCGACCTTAAGTCTATCTAGAAAACACACTTGCCCCATGCAACTGATCAAACAAATCATCTATCCTCGGCAGTGGATACTTGTTCTTAATTGTCAACTTATTCAGCTCCCGGTAATCAATGCACATCCTCATCGTGCCATCTTTCTTTTTAACAAACAATACCGGAGCTCCCCATGGAGATGAACTCGGTCGAATGAAGCCCTTATCCAATAACTCCTGGAGTTGTTTCATCATCTCTTTCATCTCGGTAGGGGCAAGGCGATACGGAGAACGAGCTACTGGTGCAGCTCCAGGGATCAAATCAATTTGAAATTCCACTTGTCTCTCAGGCGGCACGCCAGACAAGTCTTCCGGAAACACATCCGGGAATTGTGATACAACAGGCACATCGGCCACAGTCTTCTTCTCAGCCTTAGCATCAATAGCATATGCAAAGTAGGCGTCACACCCCTTTGCAACAAGCTTTCGCGCTTTTGCAATGGTCAACAAACACAGATCCCCGCTTCTCCTATCCCCGTAAATACAGATCTCACGCCCCTCCGGAGTAGTTATCTTTATCATACGCTTCTTACACACTATATGGGCTTCATTCTCTATCAGCCAGTCCATTCCGACTATCACATCAAACTCACCGAATGCTATCGGAATCAAGTCCAAATTGAAGACTACATCTTCAATCACTAAAGTGCAGTTGCGGTATACATGATCTACTTTGACTAAAGCGTTGCTAGCAGTTTCTATATCAAGTATATTAGATAACTTTGACAGAGGCATGGAAAGTCTTTGTGCAAAAACAGTGGAAACAAACGAACGATTTGCACCTGAATCAAATAAAACTCGTGCTGGCATAGAATTTACTATAAACATACCCGTAACCACCTCCGGGTTTTCTCTAGCCTCCTCTGCCGTAATTTGAAATGCACGAGCCGGTGCCCTTTGTGGCTGGTTCCGGCGGTTGACTGAACCACCACTGGTTCCTCCTGATGATCGGGTCGATGATGGAGCAGCAGCGGGAGCATTCTTTCGACAGTTCCTACTATAGTGTCCCCATACCCCACACTTATGGCAAGCATCAGCTTTTTGTGGACACTCACTCTGAAAATGGCCCAACTCTCCACAGCAAAAGCATGCGCGTCCATTGGTGCACTTGCCAAAGTGTTCCAGATGACACTTATTACAATATTGCGGCTCGGTGTTGATGGAGTATGCACGAGCACGACCAGAAGACCCAGATGATCGGCGATCAGACTGATGTGGCAAATACTGTGACGAGCGAGAAGATCCCGAGTATCCTCCCTCATGCTGGCGCTTTGGCGGTGATGGCTTTGTTGGGTTAGTAGCAACAGCGGCAGACCCAATTGAGTATCCCGACATGGTCAGAATTTGTTCTACATTTCTGGCAGCCTCAAGTAAGCCAGCAAACGTAGTGTAGCGCACGTTGCTCATAACTCTCCTAATCTCAATATCCAAACCAACCTCAAATATGGTTACTTTCCTTTCTTCAGTATCAACTTGATGAGGCGCAAACAGACTCAGCCTCGTGAATTCCACAGCATACTGGGACACAGTCTTAGTCCCCTGCATCAATGCCATAAACTTTGCCTCCAGTCTTCGACGCTCATCAACCGGACAGTACTGCTGAGTAAAGACTTCAATGAACTCAGCCCATGACATAACAGATACTTTCTCCAAGGTTAAGACATTCACCATTGAATTCCACCACATTACTGCGTCTTTGGTGAACATAGCAGTAGCGAACCGGACCATGTCCTTCTCAGCACAATCCCTGATTCGGTAAGTCCTTTCGGTTGCTGTTATCCATTCCAATGCAGCAATAGCATCTCCCAATCCATTAAACTCGACTGCTCCATTTCCCTTAAAGTCCTTAAACCGACAACCTCTGGGCTTTGTTAGATGACCCAGTATTGTCATCTTGTTCGTCATTGTTGCACTCTTTTTCCTTGTTCTTTCTCTTGTCTTCCCTTCTCTTAGCTTCGGCCTTATCTCGAGCCCGAAACTGATCTTGAATCATCTTATTCTGCTCAGCCATCATGGCTAGCATCATCTCTCTGGTTTCTTCGGGTGTCATTCCTCCTCCAGACATTTCTGAAATATAAAACATATAACTTGTTTAGTAACATGTCATTTATTTAACGACACCACCCATTGTCCCGTATGAAAGTTAACTCCTATAATTACTAGATCGTAACCTATCTTAGTTCAGATCATTACTTAAAATTACTACATATCATCACTTAATGTTTGAGACCAAGACCTCACGGACACTTGAATCTCAAACTACTGCTCTGATACCATTTCATGTGACACCCTTGCCACAATAACCACCATTTATAATACACACAGGATTAATCACCAAACATAAATTGCATAATGATCTGCATACTTAAATTACAGTGCAGAAGCATTAAAGTACATAAATAAAATAATACAACTGTTTCAAACACCCTACGGTGCTACAAGGTTTTATTACTAAGTCTACATACTCAATACATTATTACATCACCATTATATTACAACCATAATCCCATTTTCAAATTACCAAGCTGAGTAGTAGATATCTTCAAGACTTCACAAACGGCCTAACTAGAAGGTCCCGCAACGGATTTCCCTTTTCCTGTAAAAAGTTAACAAGTGAGGGGTAAGCGAATGCTTAGTAAATACATTTACGCATTTTATAAATCTTTATGAAGCCCACAAGAGTACACCGACGACACACGTCGTGCACTCTCCACGTACATAAAGTACGACACACATGAGCCGTCGCTCCCACGAGCCCAAATCTCGGTATATAAACCAACCATCTGAGACAGACATAACATCGGGGATGACTTACTGCCTACCAGAACCTCGGAGGGATCAGCTCCGGGTCATATAGCACAGTAACATCGGAGTAACAGATGCGACCCGCCGGTCCATCGATAGATGCACAACAAATGAACGGACATGCAACAAGTACAATGTGCATCTAAATCTACGCAAGTTAGTAGAATTCCAAATGAATATGAAGCAACATGTCTCAGCAGGCAATAACTAACATAAAGCAGATATAAACATGCGAAATCATATGTACTCACAGTGGGTGCGTTATTAAACTTTAAGCAAATTTTATTTCTCCTCGGAATTTCAACCGGATCACAAATTACCCCACTGTGGGTTAAAAAACACCACAAGGGACCTGTTACATTTCCATAAATAAAACATATCACACATATGTTCGGTAACCATTTCCATCATGATTTAACAATATTAAAGTGTTACAACAGTTGGAACCGTCATCCGAAACTCATATTTAAATCCTCTTATTTGATGGTTTTATTATTTCCAATTAACCCTCATTATTACCATCAATCTCTCGTTCAACAATGAGTCTCGCCAAGTTTCACAAATTATCGTGTTGACCCGTCGAAATTATATCTGAAGTTTATACTTTTAATCTCCAATATTTGAGATTGCCAAAATGTCCATAATGTATCTGAATTAAAGAATGTCCAACCGTTTCTATTTATATTCACCAATAAAAGCCAACCCAGATGATTTTATATGTATCTTTATATATATATATATATCACTGCTTTTGAAAAGAATGAAATACAGGTTTCGGTACCTCCCCATACATGGTCTCGGTTTACTTGGGTCTCAAAATCAAGGTTTCAGTATATATAATAAAGGTTTCAGTAGTGGGTTTTGGTTCCCCAAGGTTTCGGTATATGGGGTGAGTTTCAGTATTTATGTACCGAAACCTTAAGGTACCTCAATTTGTCTCGGTACACACATATAGTTTCGGTATCAAGGTTTCGGTATACACACATGCATATATATAGTTTCGGTAGAGGGGGGGTTTCGGTAATGGCAATACCGAAACCTAAAGGTTTCGGTACCCCAAACCACACACAGAACCTACGATTTCTAATTTCTCAAAATCACATTTGTAGCTGGAATCAAGTCCTAATCTTTTGTACATAATTTCTATAACACTTGGTTTATATAAACCCATCATAATATCTAACATGCATAAACATTTTGAACCCTAAATATCAGATTCGGTTTTCATCCAAAACCGAACCATAAACTCTTAAATTCGAAATTTTGAGAGATATTTACCTTAAATTGTTTGTTGCAGCAGTAATAGTTCCTTCTAAGCAACTTGTATCCAAATTTTCAGCCTCTAATTTGATGTTTTTCTTTGATTTTTGATTTGAAGATGAAAGAACCGTGGGTTTCTTTCTTTTAGAGAGAAGGTAGAGAGAGAGATGAATGAACTAAAACTAAAAGACTTATGTCTTTTAATTTCCCACTTCCAACTTTTAACACATTCAACCCCTCAACTTTCTTTATAATCATCATACTTAAATAATTAAAACTAAAAATTCTAAAATTCTTAATTCCTTAAAATAGCAACCAAATTCTTAAATTCCATTAAATAAAGATTCAATCTTTATTTTATCATCTCAACCAATTAATAATATTTATATTAACTTAATAAATTTAAATTATCAATTTCTGAATAAAACAACCAACTTTTATAATTAATCCAAATGCAATCTAACTTAAATTACAAATTTAAACTAAAAAACCTCAGTACAATAATTTAATATTAGGATGTTACACCGGTCAACAAGGTAAGGTTTTACTTAGTATAAACTTACTTCTCCAAGGGCTTTACCTATTCCTCTTGAATCGTGATGTCGAATATGTCTCGACTCTTATTGAGACAAGGTAAGGTTTTAACTTCACATAGTTGATCGTGATAACTCCAATTGAGAGTAGTTATGTTACCATATTACGTCGATGTCGAATATGTATCGACTTACCATTATACATTATGCTATGAGCTCTGCCAATCTACGTTTGACGATCACATTCTTAGCACGAACAGTCTCAACTTCCACATTATCCTCTTCATTAGACAGACCAACCCATACTTCATCTTCAACAATCATTGCTATTTCAGATTTCTCAGAGTCAGACACATCTTGAAACGTATCAGATCAGAAACACACATGAGCATCCATGTCCAACATATCATCATCGTTAGAAAGTTGGAGCCAGTGGTCATCTTCAGCGATGAGAGCCTTTCCGGCTTCTTTTTGTTGGGCCAAAAGTTCTTTCCTAGTATAGTATACATAATTCTTAATAACCGATTTTTGTGCAATCTCGAGAAGTGTGTGAAGACCCGACCTTACAGAGGAGTCTTAATGACTAGGTCCCAACAAGGATAAATACAGTAACAATCACAACTAATATAGAATATAATAAAGACGGAGCGAAATTAAGTTACATAAGTTAGGATTATCTTACGACAAGTTTAAAACAAAACTACAAAATGACACAAGGACACTAATCTATTACATAGCCACAATACATAATCCTGCATCTACCCACACCACCATCATAATTGTCTTCAATCAGTACCAATTGCAGATTTATTAGTGGTCTAGTGACTTCAAATTTGGGCTTGCAGTACTTAAGGACTTGGTTCGGCTGGGCTTTTTCCTTTGTTTTTTTCTGTAAAAGGATTCAACAACAACTGTAAGCGTTGGGCTTAGTGAGTTTATAGATTTAACAGTTAACATACAAGGACATTTAAAGCGAAGACTTGACTTTTGTCTTTAGATTTTAAGCTTTCGACTTTGACTTTAGACTTTAGTCTTTAGACTTTAGTCTTTAGACTTTGAATTTAAACGCGATTTTCGCTAGGCTGCCACTATCAGCCAGACATTGTGAGACATAGGACTTAAAAAAGGATGATGTCTATTCCCACACACACACTTTTATATGTGGGGATCAGCCATGATTACTGGGTTAGCTACCAGTAGGGCAACGTGGGCGGACATCAGAGTAGACCTTGTCATAGACTGGCATAGACTTTTTCAAACTTGAATTGTGCAGAGTCATATGAAAACATTGATAAGAAGGCAAATGACTAAAAGCACTCAAAGTAATGAATCAAGATATATCAAAAGTTATCATGATCCACAGGTTATCACCATACCAAGGTGTGCACAAATCACATTCTAGCTGAGCATATAAGACTTTCAAATAAAGCTAGAACAACAATATGTCTCACATGAAGACAAGTATGTACACAATTATATCTATAACTCACAGTTACAGTTTTAAGGCATGACTGTTGACTTTGACTTTGGCAAGCGAATTATATCCACCGCTTGAGTTATCTCAGGATTTAACTTTAGCTTTAAAGACTTTACCTTGGCTTTACTGACTTTGGCTGGACTTTTCTGGCTTTGACTTTGACTTTTCTGGCTTGGCTTTACAGACTTTAGCTTTATAACATAGTTCAGATTAGCTGAACCTGTTCAGTATTTGGCAATCACATTTACATAAGCTTTTATGGCTTTGCATAACATAATTGTGTATTTCTATTGCATTCTTAGACTGTCTGTAGCAGGGGTGAGCATCGGTTTGGTTTTAGGTTTCTTTGGTTTCCTCGAATTGGTTTCTTGGAATTGAAATTTTTTAAGGCTAAATCGAAAACCGAACCAAACCGAATTTAAAAGGATCCAAACCAATTCGAAAACCGAATTACAATTCGGTTTGGTTCGGTTTGAAAACTGAATTCAAAATTGGTTGTGGGACCTGCTGCTGCTGCAGTAGCAATACAAAATTACAAAATGACAACAATGGAACCATTCAACATTCATGATCATCTCCACGTAAATTACCAACAAAAAGTGTGGAGTTCCACAACCATCAATGTTTTTACTACAAAATAACTTGGATTTCGTGCATTGAGACCCACCTAATATGGTGCAGCGACTGTGCCACCGTGAAACTCGATTTGGCGAAGTGAGAACTGAGAAGGGAACGGCGAACGACGAAGGTAAGTGGTGACTCGTGAATGGTGACTGACCGTGAAACTGAAGTGAGAAGGGCGAACCTACTCCAGCGCTGGAGTGCTTCGCTGCTTGCTGTCTGCTACTCTGCTCTGCTGAATGAAACCGTGAAGGCGTGAAGGTTGAAAGTAAGGTTGAGGGAATTAGGTTAGCGCCACTTTAGGTAATAGGTATATTTGGGTTGGGTTGCGTAATTAGTAATGGGCATTGGGTATTATATTAGCCCATCTATTACTAAATAAATAAATGATAAGCCTAAAGCCCAATTCTAAATTTTCAAGACTTATAAATTTATACACACGCACACACACACACACACACACACACATATATATATATACATATGTATAATATATTTAATAAATATTTAATTTTTTTTCGGTAATTCAGTTCGGTTTGGTCTATATTTAGTGAAACCATAATTCACACCATAAACCTAATTTAAAATTCGATTTGGTCTAAAACCAATTCGAAAACCGAATTTAATATTTGGTTTGGTGTACGCTTGTATTTTTATATAAATTATTAAATGCAAAAGCTGACGTCATTCATAATTTATTTATTAAATATGAATTTAATTATTGAAATATGAAACTAGAACTTCAAAAAAATGAAATATTGATGTAATGATACTCTAAGAGTAAAATAAACCAAACTAAACGCAAATTTTCGTTGAAATAGGAAAGTTAAAGTATGTTGCTAAAATTTGCATTTTAATACTTGACTAAATGCCTTTTAGTTTGACCTTTTAGAAAGGGACGTGCACCCTTTTTGGACATGCAAATCTCTGCATGTTTCTCCTTCTTATTAGACTTTCCCATTTCCGTTGTATTGCCTTTTGAGGGTCGGGTAGAACACTAGATGTATTGACATGTAAACAAAACTTATTTAGTGTACTCTGATTGATGTAATATATTATTATGGGTGGTTGCTTTATTTATCGATGTATGACTTTAGAAAAAATTTAAATTATCCCGTATTTTTGAGGTATATTGCATATTGGTGGAAATTTAGTTTTAAAATATTAGGTCCTTTCAATATGGTATCAGAGCCAAGTTTAAGTGAATTAGATACCATTAGATGCTTAGTCTTAAACCGTAGGATTGCATGATCACTGTTAGAATAAGATGTGATCTATACGGGATAATGTATTTTAGGAATCCATAGGGTTTTGGGTAGGGGTGAAATAAGATATATGTGATTTTAACTATAAATATATCTATATTAACCATCAAATGAAATAATATTCACTTGAATCGAGAATGATAAATATGAAAGCATGAATAAACTAATTGAAAATCCAATATTATAAATGTTAAGTCACGGTTAACGACGAAAGTCAAAGTATGTTTGTAAGGCCCAAGTGCCATATTGTTGAGGGCAATGTATCTTTCCAACCTAACATGAAATGGAGGCGCAAACAGATGGTGGGTCATGGTGTCATGTAAATACCTTCGGAAAATAAATAATAATTTTTGATTTAAAATTTCGTAACCTTATCTAAAATAACTAAAGCTAAAGAAACATTACAGAGAGGTTTGTCTTTACATGAATCATCAATCGAGATGAATAAATATCTTATACACGTTTGAGAGTCGATAAGCAAGAAAATGAACATTATAATAAGTTTTGCGTCCAAAATTGATATGAAATGACTTCGGCGTGAAAATAATAAAAATAAAAATAAAAAAATAATAATAAAAGGGGTTGTCAGATTCTTTTAAGTGCCGCAAATACATGATACCAATTCCACACATCTCCTGTGATCCGAGTTCTATTATAGTACAGTTTCTTACATTTTGTCACCGTTAGTGTGTCCGTTCATTATTTCCCTTTATTCTTTATCATGAGCTCATGATCGTCCATTATCGTGCTATCAGTGTTACTGTGTGTAACATGAAAGATAGTTATGAGGATGCTTCTGTGTTTGAATATATCCACACAAACCGTGCAAGTTGTCTTTGTACTCATTCATTGTGATATTGTTTCGCGTTCCTGGTTTGTGTATTATTACACGAGTTTCAGTTGTTTTTGTACTTGCGTACGAGAGTGTCTGTTTTATGTTGTTGTTCGTTTCCTCTTGGTATTTGTGTTGTGCGTAACTCAAGAAATCTGACAAACTCACTGAATGATCTACCTTGTGACATTTTTAAAATATATATGGTGAATCAAACGGGAAAGTGTCACAACGTTAGTCGCAATGGAGAAGTTAATATATAAAATATAAGTAGTAATGTTATTAAATATACATAACGTGCATTGTCTAGTTAGCATTAAGATTTTGATGTAGTACCAATGAGATAAAGCTTGAAATTAAGGAATCACAATTATTTAGCTATATAACCCAATGTAATAGAATGACGCTCGTGAATCCTATAAACCAGAACTAATTTGATGAAGATAAAATCATAAGTGGATGGATCAAAAATATCTGTCGAGAGTAAGTTATGTGATTGTGACTCGGGTGCTAATCATAAACTAATACATAAATTGACTATGATGGAATGATAAACAAACTTTATTTGGATTAATAAAGAGACCTAAAACGCCTTACGAGTGGTATACAGATTGAAGGTAAATGAAAAGTAGTTGGATTAATTAGATAATATGTGATATATAAAAAAAAACTCGACCACATATTTGTCAATGGAAATATAATAAAGCGAATAATGTCATTATAGAATGTTAGAACAGAAATATGATTGAGATGCTTTGATATTGAAAATATCAGATAAGCTTAACACATATTTTGAACCAATGGATAACATATATATATATATATATATATATATATATATATATATATATATATATATATATATATATATATATATATATGTATATGTGTGTGTGTGTGTATGTATATAAATATAATTGCCAATGTAAAATAATGATAATCAAAGGCAACTCAGAATTAGATTTACTAATAGTAAACAACAAATCAAAATGAAATCCAGTTATTATATAATAAGACAAAGAATATTATTAATTGTTAAAAGTTATCGGTAACGAGAAATAAATTTGATGTACAGCTCATTGTAAGTACTAATTGAAAAAAAAAAAAGAAAACAGACAGAACTTTATGCGAAGAAAACATATTCTTATATGAAATTAGAGAAGTTAAAGAATGAAATATGATACGATAATGCGAAAGCAATGTGTGAATAGAAGTGATCGTCGTGAAATGCCACATCAAAATAGATACCAAATTGGTAATAAGACAAATAGATTTATAACATAATAAATGAGAGTTATTAGGAATGTAGTTGGAACTAATGTATACCTAACCATGAGAATTATTTAGCAATGTAAGGAACAAGTAACCCGATTCTAGCTCATATGAAAATAATGGATCTATTTATGAAACACAAGATTTAAATGTGAAATGAATGTTGGATACAAGATTAATCATATAGGTAAAATAAACAACCAGTTAAAATATAATGCAGAATCACCGATAAAGAGGTAATGTATCACTATGCTAGTCGAATCTCACTCATGAATATGAATCAAAATTTCACGTGATTCAACTAAATGATAATTGATAATAATTGTATAAAATTCATTTGAGGAAATATAAGAGTAACTCACCTTAACTTGTGATCGGAGCTAATAAATGACCGTTATCAATATATGAAATAAAATGAAATGTGAAGAGACATAAATAATGAAGACATAAAATATATATCGAAACTTAATTACCTTGAAAAAAAAAGTTATTTAAAAATTAATTACTTGATATAACTTAAAGGAGTGAATTACATAGAAGTGTAAAATAAGTAATAAATAGGTAAGAGATAAAAGGGAAGATGACCGAGTCTTACCCGAGATATGCGCGAAATAACTTGAACAATATAAATTGAAGGTGTAATGTCGACCGGTAGCAAATCCTAACTAGCCTAATAAAAGCTAAATTCAAGTGATGTAATCTACAAATTCGGGGAAACAAGATAGCAGGATGATAGAGTTAGTTCCAAGCTAATGAGATGATAGTTAACATGATCAGTCACGCAAGTTAGAAGGTAAAATAAATGTTGAAGGCGTGTCAAACATATATAAAATTGTGCGCGAAGCATAAAGGATCTTGAGGATTAATCAAATAATTCCGAAATGACATATAGTTGTGAATGGAATCACAATAATTCCAGCGTAACCCATTTATTAACAAACAATAATGTCATGAAATCAATCCATATAAATAGATATTGACGTTCGAGGGGAGAGAAATATAAATTATATAAAGCTAACGTAATTTCAAGCGAAACCAATGAACGCGAAAAATAAATATGAACAATGAAATCATATGGGACATACTAGAGGTTATAATAAGAGAAATTTTTATAGATCGAGCCATGCTAAAATATATTAAGGAACACTTTCACCCAAACCAAAAGATATTTGGGGACGACCTATGAGTTGTCTAAAATCTCGACTTGGAAAAAAAAATCACGTCAAATATCTGGTTGGGTTAGAGAAGGTAAATTGAGATTTAATGGGAGAGGTAAAATCCTTATTCGTTGAATGTGATCGCGAGAACAGAAACCTCAGAATATAAAGAAAATCGTAAAGCTTCAGCTTTCATCAAACAAACTTCATTGATTTTAAACAATTATTAGACAACTATAGATGTTAATACTCCTTTTGAAGAATATGTCTTAATAGAAGTGTAATTTAAGCCGACAGGAAAGTTGACCTCAGATACCTTGAGGATGTTATCTAGTTGAAAGAAAGGAATTATAACATTCGACACTGTACGAGACCTAAATGATCTCGAGGACGAGATCAATCCGACAGATAGGTGATTGTAACATCCGTAAATTCAGATAAATGTTCAAACAATTAGACATTATTGAAAACAATAAATGCGTGACATCAAACAATTCAAAACTGGTAACCCATGGGAGTATCAAGTCACACAATCGATAATAATGTAGAAGCTCTGTCACTTACGAGGGTAAACAAATGAACGATGACACCACGAATGAGGATATACGATAATGGTCAAATATCCAACACTGTCCAAAAAAAAAACCTAAATGATCTTGAGGACGAGATCAATCCAACGGGAAAGTGATTGTAACGCTCGTATTTTATATAAATTATTAAATGCAAAAACTAATGAGTCATTCATAATTTATTTATTAAATATGAATTTAATTATTGAAATATGAAACTAGAACTTAAAAAAAATGAAATATTGATGTAATGATACTCTAAGAGTAAAATAAACCAAACTAAATGCAAATTTTCGTTGAAATAGGAAAGTTAAAGTACGTTGCCAAAATTTGCATTTTAATACTTGACTAAATGCCTTCTAGTTTGACCTTTTAGAAAGGGACGTGACACCCTTTTTGGACATGCAAATCTTTGCATGTTTCTCCTTCTTATTAGACTTTCCCATTTTTGTTTTATTTATGCAACCCTCACTAGTTGTCTACACCTTAAATCTATTCAAAATTCACATACACATAACTCCTAGAATAGATTAAAATTCTGGAATCAAAGAGTTACCTGGAAAAAAAAATTACCAAGAAGCATCATTATCATCTTCATCGGTACATCCATTTTTTTTGTTCTTCAAGGTATTCATTCTAACTTTACTACATTTAATGTTACAAATAAGTTGTTATTAAGTTTTATAATTCGAAATCAAAGCCATAATCACCGAATATTGTTCATCTTCTTAAACCAAAATAAATGAATAAATAATCCATTAATGGAGTTTTCTCTAAGTTTTTATAAACCAACCTTAAAAAAAAACATCAAATCATCAGAATAAACATTTATTTATCGTTAGAAACAAGTTTCTAGTGTTCTCCAATAGTTTGATCTAATATTTCTCTAAGCCTTGGTTGGTCCTAATGTTTTTGGAGCATGGAGTTTGAAAAAAAATGGTAGAAATCAATGATTTAAAGGAGTGTGGGTGATGGGAGTGGTTGGAGATGGGGATTGGACCGCTGCCGCCATTGGCCGATCTCTTTCCTCTTGGCCAGTGTTACCACCTCTTGGTTTTTTTTTTGTCTGTCTGTCGTCTGCTTTCTTTCTTCCTTTGACCAGCAACGAAAAAAGAGAAGAAGAAGAAGGGTGTTGGGTTTTAGGCCACAGGGAGTGGATGCCACCGATGCCACCCAAAATTGCCGCCACGTCAGCGCCACGTCAGTTTTGCCATTCTTTGCCATTTTGATGTCATTTCGAGGGTGTGGATGCCATTCGTTTTAATTTTTTTTGCATTTAAAACTTATAAAAAATTATTGAAATAAAAAATAATATTTAATTAATAATATTAAAATTAAACATAACATAAAACATTTCATTAATAATATTAAAATTTAACATAATTAAGACATTAAAACTAAAAAAAAAAATATACTTAAAAATACTTAAAAAAAGCATTAAAACACTTAAACTACATTAACCATTTTTTTTCTATCTCTTCCTTTCGTTTCATCACGAGCTCGAGTTGTTTTCCGGTCAAATGACTAACGCCTTTGGCATAAAATCTCAAGTCACGAGTTTTTTGTTTTTCGATAAGATCTTGTCTTTTTAAATCCAAATATTCGCCTAAACGATTTTGTAACCCGACTATATTTGCCGTCATGGAATCAAGATCTTGTGAAGCCGATGTTGGCGTCGTACCGGAACTTGTTGCCGCTTTACCCTTACGTTTTGCCGCGTTCCTTCCAATCGGCCGTGTGGGTGGGGGAACCTCAAACGAGTCGTCATCGTCGTTAAGGTTGATTCCGATATGCGCATCTGACGACATTGTGAACTCGTTAGATTCCGTTGTTTTTGATCGTTTAGACCCACGTTCGATAAAATCGTCGGCCGTCGCAACACGTTGCCAAGTTGGAGAATCTTTTACGACCGACCACACTTCGATATGTCGAAACGGATACCCATTCGCGTCTTTAAACATTCCAAGTGCTTTTTTTAGAATGTTGGCGTCGTTTTGACCACTTTCCCATTGGATGGAATGAAATATCGCCGAAAATGTTTAACGACGGCGTTGACATTCCTCCATTTTGTGTATAGTTGATCTTTCGAACGCTAGTCATTTTTCCCCATTTCTTGGTGGAACCTAAACCGAATTCGATTCCAAAAATCTTTCCTATTTTGGTCGGTACCAGTAATAGGATCTTCAGAAACATCGAGCCAAGCTCATGCCAACGTCTTCTCTTCTTGGGGGGTCCAATGTTGAGTAAGATCCCTCATTGTTGATTTCTTTTTTTTACCTTTCGTAGCCGACTCGGGTTCGGGATCCACTTCGACTTCGGGTTGTGTTTCCGGAACGACTTCGGGTTCGACAATATGTTGAGATGGATGGGTGCCAAATGGGGATAACGTTGGGGAAGAGAGTGGTTGGTACTCCGTGAACGCGTTAAATTGCGAATATTCCGGAGGCATGAAATTTAGTCGAGTAGGCGTGATGCCATACCCTCGACCGAAAACGGGTTGCGGTACCCCCGCAAAGTTCATAAAACCCGTGGGAGAAAATATTGGTTGATCCATTTGCATCGGGATCGGACGATAACCTTGATTTGTCGACGTTGGTGTGTTCGGATTGTTCGTCGAACCGGAACCGGAACCGGATGCCATTTGAATTTTTTAGAGAGATGAGAATGGAGGTTGAGAGTTGTGAGAATTTTTTTTTAAATTTTGAATGATTTGAATGTGGGTGTATTTTAAAAAATTATGTGTATATATATATATATATATATATATATATATATATATATATATATATATATATATATATATATATATATACAACGGTCGAAAATGAGGAAAGGAGCTCGGCATTTCAATGCCGTTGCCGAGGGTCTTGATGCCGTTGCCGAGGCGACGGCGCCGTGTTCCAACATTGCCGAGCTCGGTACCGAGGGGTGCCGAGCCCCACTCCATGTGGCCTTAGGGGATAAATGAGAATGAGTTGGCTAGTTAGGGTTTTAGTCCAGATTCTTTTTTTTTTTTAATTTTGTTTATTTGGGCCATCATAGAAACAAGTAAAAGTTAAAAAGAAGATGGGTTGTTGGGTTGAATGTTGGGCCGACCGGGTTAGGTTTCACAGCCCAATCACCTTGATCAATTTTGGGTTGCTAGATTTATCATTTGGTGGGTCTTAAGTACTTGAGTTTTGGGCCACTAAATTTAATTAATTGGATTTATAGATTTGGTTTTAGTATTTTTAAACTCAAACTTCTTTAACTTGGATCATTTATTAATATTAAGATAAACATGCTTAAATTAATTATAAATTAAATAACGCGTAGTGATTTGTTTTAGATATTTTGGCATTTAATTTATAAATCCAATTATTTATTAATAAATAAATTGGTTGTTATTCGGAGGAATTGAAATGAGTTAGTTTCATAATTAATTAATCGGTATACTCTAAAGGAGGTTGAGGACAAATATTATTTTAATTATATTACTTTAGCCGAAATAGGTTCGTGACCTATAATTATAGGCTAAATAACCTAAAACATAAAGTTTATTTAATTTTAAAGAGTTTGCCACATAAATAAATATTAATCGTTTTAACCCCCGTACCTTGGAATTTTAGGCCAATCAAGGAAATATAATTTTATATAAATAAAAATTAGTGACAGATGAGCAATATGCCTTGATTATTAGGTCGTTAGTCGAGCGTGGTGGATTCCAATATCCTGGTTGGTCGTATTATCTTTAAACGAGCTCCGATGACAATTGGTATCATGTGAGTAACAAATTTATCTGCATAATTAGTTATACGTGTTTATGCATATTTGTTATAATCGCTTCATTTGTATCACCCTACCATGCAATTATCATTTTCATGATTATGTCGATCACATGATATGTTTATCCTACCTTTCTGTTAGAATTCTATGCCTATGTGTAAGCGTGAATTCACTGTATGCATACTTGTACTATACGACGTGGATTTGGACGCCGACGCTACTGTGTGTAGGCGCCGGGTCGATTAGCCCTAAGTTTTTGGTTAAACCAGCACCAGCTCGGATGAGGGGTGCAGCGGCCAGCTCGGATGAGGGGCGTAAACGGTTTAATCAGCACCAGCTCGGATGAGGGGTGCGTCGTCAGCTCGAATGAGGGGCGCGTAGGAAATTATTGAATTCATACTTCATTTCTATTCATGCATATTTACACATATAGTTTTGTGCTTTTAAATATTGTTACTCTCTGGGCGACGGCTTACCCCAGTTGCGGGGACTTATTATTTCAGGTGGAGCAGATATAAGGCTCCAGTTTGAGACTGTTGATTTTGTTGACCGAGTTGCTAGCTTTCCGTTGTATTGCCTTTTGAGGGTCGGGTAGAACACTAGATGTATTGACATGTAAACAAAACTTATTTAGCGTACTCTGATTGATGTATTATATTATTATGGGTGATTGCTTTATTTGTCGATGTATGATTTTCGAAAAAATTTAAATTATCCCGTATTTGTTAGGTATATTGCATGTGATTGGTGGAAATTTAGTTTTAAAATATTCGGTCCTTTCATTCGGTTTAAATCGAATTCGGGTTGGTTTGATGTTCGGTTTCTTCGATTACAAACTGTAGGTCCCGAGAGGTTCCCAAAGTATATAGTTATAAGCTGTAGAGGGGGGGTGAATACAGCAATTTAAAAACTACACACTCTTTTCTCAATGTTTGTATGTATTATCAACAATTTGTTAATTACAAACAAGCTTGAATGCGGAATATTTCAAGCTGAGATGACAGATACAACAGTATGTTCACTAGTCTAAGACAAACTCAAACTAGAATACAATGAATACACTCACTAAGAAGCACTCACTGTGTTTACAAGACTTAAGGGAACAGCTTATGTAAAACATCTTAGACACACAGATGCTGGTTTACACAGAAGGCTTGCATGCATGAAAATCACACTTGCACGTTCACTCTTGGTTTCAGCACTTAGCTTTCTTCACTCTTCTTTCTGACCTTAGAAGCTTCCTTTTATACTCACTTAGAGGATCTAAGAGAAACATCGTCATTGGACGGAATGAAAAAGGAGAAGTCTTGTTGAAAAGACAACATAACCTTTTCTGCACTTTTCTGAAAAGCAGACTTGTCTTCACATGTGCAGAACTTTTGTCTTTTTACTTTGTCTACTGTTGCATTGCCTTTAACTAATTTAGGAATGTCAACTTTGTGTCTTTCTTCCTTGTAAAGGCCTGTTTTGATAATCTGCAACCGGTCGTCACCCCTTTTTCCACCACCTTTTCTTCATGTTCCCGCACCGCGTGGTGAGGCTGAAGTCAGTTTCTTTTCCCCTTTGTCCGATTTGTTCCCTCGCTCTTGGGTCGGTACCCGCCCGATACCCCATGGACCAGCCTGCTGAGTGTCCCGCACTCTGACCTCCCTCTTTCCTCCTAGTTACACCCGACCCGGTAGGGCCTTCTTTGCCTCCAGGCCCCCGCCCCCTTTCACCCTTGCCCCCCGAGCTGCCACCCGTGTGTAGAGCGCAAGCGTCGCCCTTTTTAGTATCACCCGCACTGTGAGCCAGACCGAGCCGTTGGACACCAGACTGTCTGAGTTCAAAGACACCTGAGGCCCGATCGCTCCCGTCTTTCGAACGTATCTTGCCTCATATTTCGCGGTGTCCACCTGGGCCTCTCCCCGGTTCCCTTCCTCCCTCCCCTGCTCAACAGGTGTGGCCTTATCCCTCTCCCCCTAAGAGCTGTAAAGGACCCAGTTGCCCTCTGCCTTTTGGACCCTCCCCCTCGCTCTCCCCGTCTTTGCCTCACCCTCACGGATCTCCAGTGGTCTGCTCCCCCGAATGTCGTAATTTACCGTCCTTTGTGAAATCCAATTACACCTTACAGTAAGAGTCAAAGCCGTTTTATGTGCTCGACTGAGGTATTGCTTACATCTACGACCAACACCAGCAGTTCTTACACGA
The DNA here is from genome assembly GCA_020465985.1 of Centrapalus pauciflorus. NCBI lineage: Eukaryota > Viridiplantae > Streptophyta > Magnoliopsida > Asterales > Asteraceae > Centrapalus > Centrapalus pauciflorus. The sequence goes on from JAANYP010004362.1 coordinate 56,604, forward strand.
GCTACAACTTCCGTATTACTGTCTTTTTACCCTCCTTCACCTCCCCCCCCCTCCCCCTTCTGTCAGCTGTCCTACCAATTTACCGAGTACCACCTCCTGTCCCGCTGTTCGCTTCTGTTTCGCGTTGGGAGGCCGCCCCCGTGTCCTCTTGCCCCTGCTTGGACCGCCCCTTTTCCTTCCC
>JAANYP010004363.1:0-58929 GCA_020465985.1 Centrapalus pauciflorus
TACTGCATCATGGCTGATTTCATAAAACACTTGAGGGTCACACCGATGAGCACAACTGAGCAGATGCAATTAAACTATTGAATAAATAATATTGGATATTGTTTATGACACGAAATGATCGTTGAGATTAAATTAATGGATGATTAATTATATCTCAAAGTACGGGGACTAAAAATGCAATATTAGATATTGTTGTAATTTAATTGTCATTGGATGATAATTAAATAATAATTATCTAGTCTTTTATTTAGTATTGGATATTAAATAAAAGATGCATTTATTTGAATTAGTATTATCATCTATTATTAGATAATTGGATGGATAATTATAAACAAATAAATAAGAGATAATTATAAATAATTATCTAGTCATTTATATATTATTAGATAATGTATAAACGATTAATATTATTTAAAGGGTATATAATTATAGAGATAATTATGAGGTTTAAATAATAAAGATAATTATTAAGATATATATTATTATATTATTATATTAGAGTTTGATTAAAACTAAAACTCTTAATTAATAATATATTATATATATAAAACATACGGCCAAAGTGTAAATGGATATGCCATAAGCATACGGCCACATTCATATATAAGAGTATATATATACACATAACCTAGAAAAAGCGGTTTTGGTGGATGACGGCGCACACACACACAACTAGTTGAATACCCGTGCGTTGCTCGGGTGATGTGCTTTTCAGCTAATATCATTTGATTCAATTTTCTTTAATTTATAATCGTTTTAATTTTTCGGTTTGGTTTGGTTTGGTTCGCTTTGATATTTTTTTCGGTTATAAAAGTAGACAACATATCACCAATAGTATTCAATTGTAACTTCTTCAATTTTTCCAATCTATTTTTGCATCTTTTCTCACTTGTATTTGTAGCCATTACTTAAAAATAAATCTACATACATCAATTATTATTTTAAATTTATTATATACTATCTTAAAAAAAAATTAGATTGTTTATTATAACAATCAATTTTATGTTAGTATGATAATATTATTTTTGCATAATCTGCTAACTTTTTTTTGTTATGCTATACTAGGTTGTTTATTATGACAATAAATTTTGTTATATATTTATAAAATAATAATAGTTACTAAAAAAGATCAAACACATTCGTTATATATGAAAGGTTAATATAATATGGATGTATATTTTTACCGTACATATTTATAATTGACTGTAAAATTTAATTAAATAAACCTTTCATTACATACAAATATATAATAAATATATAGATCAAATAATATATATCTTGTAGACTTATATTATGAAAATTATATTAGAAAAAGTGTGTCCAAACACACATGATAGAAAGTCAAACACCTAATCCTCATTTACTTTGCTTGTCTGCGTAAAGCCCAAGTAAAACCCTACCGCCTCTCCTCCGTTCGTCGTCGGTTGGCACACACCACCGCTCGTGGTATCCCGATTGACACGCCCAGCCTCAAACTATGTCTCACATTCAGACTTAACCACGCACTCGGCATCATCACACAAGAATCCTAACCCTCTTCGTCGAACGAATTCAAGTTGAGGTATACTTTTGTTCTAGATCTGAGTACGAGTTTCATTTTGTTTTCTTTCATTGGGTGGTTTATGGTTTGATTGATATTGGATATGAGAGTTTGGGTTGTATGTTTCAATTAGGATTCAGATCTATAAAGTGATTTGCTTGTGAAATCGATTTATGCGTTTTCTTGATCTATGTTTTGTGTATGGATTTATGAGTTCGATATGTTCTAAAATCATTTGTGAGTTTGTTTATCTAATTTTGTGAAAGCAATTACAATCATTAAGTATTTGTGTTCCATGACTTCTGTCCATTTTGTGATTTAATAGAAATTCAATGACCCTGATGATCTCTTATTAATGGAGTTAATAATAGAATTAGTGAACATAATCCTAGAGCCTTATGTATCAAGATCATGCCATTTTGTGATTTAATAGAAATTCTTGATGAGTGATGATGTGTTATTGATTGCAATAAAGTGAGAATTTTACTTTGTGATAAATTTTTTCATGTTATTTTATTTCTTGTCGATAATAACATACTTGATAAATGATAATGTATTTAAAACGCGCTATTCATTTATAATCAGTCAAGTATTTTGATTGATGAGCAGGATCACAACTAATGGTAGGGTTATTCATTATAATTGTTTCTTGCATTCTATGGTATCTCACGTTTGGACAATTAGAAAGTATGGATCCAAGAAGAAAAATGTTCATACATTTTGTAACATTAATGTCTGGATGTTTGCATCATAAGATTAATCATGAACTTCGTAATGTCTTATGTATTTTATTGTGATTCATTTTTTTCTCATTCTTTCTTTGCATACCAATTTGATTGTCAGTTTTAATCTTAAACATTTCTAGAAAATACAGATATCATTCAATTTGAAGTTGACAATCTTATTACTAAAGGCTTGAAGATGTCAAAATACAAAATGAGTATATAGTTGTTGAACTTGTATCAAAACTATTTAGAAGTAATCATTTTTTGGTGTTTGGTTTTCATTTTCATGAAGTTACCCATATTGTCAGTCAAGTGAAATCACTATGTAGTTTTTTCTTGTGTGAAATTACATCTGTATTCTTTATACTGTTTACATTACAGATTGTTGAGTGCTTATACAATTGATTCAGAGTTCAGTCAGTGCTCCAATTTGTTTTTATCCGTGTAATATGATATGATTTTTAAATCTCTTGGGAACAGTTTTCTTACAATGTTAAATTGCTTATTACTGCTACAGATATCATTGATTTTAAATGGAAGTGTCGGTCTGGATTTTTGATTTTAAACAGTGGAACTAAATTAGTTCTTTTCAGTATTCTGTTATGTTGCAAATTTGTTTTGAAACATATTTCTCTTTCTGTTTAATGACGTTCGTAATATTTTACTGAGTATTGAGAATTATTTTATGCGGATGAATGTGTGTCTATTGACAAAGCTGAAACGTCAGATATTCAATTTCAAGTAATTTGAGCTTTTTGGAGACGATTTGTGTGGTGATACGTGTGTCTAATTGAAATGGATTATATCTCTTAGGTCGTGTTTGATTACCTTTGCATGAATTCTAATTGATTTTATTAACGTAAAGCTACTACAATGAATCAAAAAAATCATGATACTGATATAGATAAAGTGTGTGAGTGTGTGTGTGTATCGTTATAAACATTGATATTACTTATATAAAAAAAATATCATTATAATAGTATATGTATTTGGGAGTTGGGGTTGTTTTACTTAATTATTCCTAAGAATTACCATACTAAAAACCAATAGTTCTAGACCCACTGTTTTGATGTCTCACTGGCCAATATGTCAACTGCCAAACATCCCTTGGTTCCATTTAGGTTTTGTTTTCCATTATCTTTGTTTTTTTTTTCCGTAGGTTATAAAGAGAAAAATCATTATCAAAAATTTAAACTCATGACTCATCATTACAAAACTTAAATTTCTTATTGATTTGACATTATGCATGAAACTTCAATTTGATTTTTGCTCACACTAACACATTCAGAGAAGTAGTAGATGTTTTATTCTTTTCAAATTCTTCATCTCCTGCAAGAGGATAATTAAATGAATTGGAACAATGTTCCTGGAAAAATAAGTTGAGAAATGGATTAGAAAACTGTGAAGAAAATTTAACAACTTTGAATCGTATGTCTTACATTCAATTCTCATTAAATGGTTGGGAAGAGATTTTGGTAAATCCCTGCAAAATGATTGAAATTTCATTTAGCAATGCTTTGCAATATTAATCCATGAAACCGTTTGTATGAAAAAAAAAAGTTGAGATCATACACATTTGAAAAGTAAATTGTATAATTTGTTAAAGCTAACAAAATAAGAATAGAAAATATATGTGGTATGACATGAATACCATCACCAATAGATCAAGTATTTAAAAGTTTGATTTTACCTTGACATTCTGCCATGTTGAATTTGTCTTTCTCGTTTTTTGTGTAAAGAGAAGAAACGCAAGTTAAAATTCAGGTAGAAGTATTATACGTCAATGAATCAACATACCTTTTTTCTCTGCAGAAGATGTTGATAATCATGTACGTGGTAGCTTCAGTAAAATCTCTGTCAGCAGGAAATTTTTCAAGCCAGGAAGTTGGTGTTCAAAATTCTTTTTGACCAACATATTTATGCCTGGAATTCAAGACGTATCTGGATTAAATCTCAAGTATGAGGCAATATATATATATAATGTGTGGTGCGCTTGGCCGTACCAAATACTATATACATTTTGTGTGTTTGGTTTTTCCCCGTTCTTCGTGTGTTTGATTACATACCTGGCGCCGCTCGATCGTGTCATCACCGGTGGATACCGAGAGCGTCTCATTCGTGTATTCTTGTCATAGAATACAAAGGTACGGATTTTTACCGCTTTATTATTTACTTATTTTATGTTTTACTTGATGATCCGTGTACGGAATTCGTTTTTTTTTTTTAAGCTTCCGCTGCGCGTTAACAAGATTAATGTTTATGTTTTTATGAAAATCGATACGAATTCCCAACAGTGGTATCAGAGCCATCTCAAGTAACATAATGATAGTATTATTCGAGTATTTATGTCCAACGATCTTAAAGTTTCGATTTTTAATAATTAAAATTGTTTAAACGGTCGAAATCAATAATTAAAATGTTTAAGGTTTTGATTTGACTTGGAGAAAATCGACCAATGGTTTTGGAAACCTTATGGTGATTCTCGGCCAACCTTTGAGTTTTTCGGAACTCGGGATTTTGAAACCTTAGTTCGTTTTATTTAATTGATGTTTGATTGTTTAAAAGTGTTTAATTGATTAAAGTCGAAAATTAAACGTTCCGGTTCGCGAAATCAAACCTAGAGATTCCGGTCATGGGTTGAGACCCATGACCTCTCGGTTGTGATGTGGTAACCGAGGTGATGGATTATTTGTTTCCGTCATGTCGTTTAATTCACGGTTAAACTCGAACGATTAAATTAAATGCGTTAAAATCGAATTAATAAATCAAAAGTGTTTGGTTATTAATATTTAAACATTTGTGACTAAATGTGTTTTCGGTTTTATAAAAATTAAAGTGGAGACTTTATTAGTTTTTTTTTATAAAATTCACAAATCGTTTTAAATATTATTCGATTCGATAATTAAACGATTATTTGGAAAATGGAAATCGAAATAATCAAAGTGAGTTGATTAAAGGCTTCGATTAATTTCAGCCATCAAAGGGTTTAATACCCTACTTGTTTTCGGTTCATATGGGTTATTGAACCCGAGTATGAGTCGTTTAACTAAGTTGGTTCGTTTCCGTTTTCCGATAATTCGTCGTTTAAATTAAATCGGTTTTTATTAAAAGTTAAGTTTTAATGTTGAAATTAAAATTAATGGTAATTTTATTTTATAAACTAGATTTAATTTATGCATTTAATATTTAGTTCCATAAAATGCATTATTAAATTAAAGAGAGTTTAATTTAAGGATTCTATTTTCAAATTGATGAAATCGTGACTTTGAGTTTCATGCTCGGTCATGGTTTAATGTTTTGAGATTTGATCTCGACATTAACGTTTTTGGTAGAAATCGTTTAAAACCATAAAGAAAAGTTTTTGGTGTTATTTAAAGATGGCCAATTTTCTTTAAATATTTTAAAAGACATGTTTTATTGGTAAAATTGTTTATTTAGAAAATTGACATTTTAAATAAAGTTTAGTTATTTATTTTGAAAAGTGTTTCAATTAAATAATAGTTAATTGATAATTATTTAAAGGAAGTTTAAATTATTTATCAATATTATTTGAAAATAGAACTATATTTATTAAAGGTTGTTTAATAAAAAGTTTCTTAAAATAGTAAGTTTAAGTTTCAAAGGTGTTTGAATTGTAAATTGAATATTTTAAGAAAAGTGTAGTTTTGAATCCAAAGATAATGCAAAGATGGAATTAAATTTGAAATTTTTTCGGGAAAAAGTTTCTAATTATGGAAAGTGTTCCTGAATTTCGAGTTTACGAACCGTGTTTAATTTAAGAACGATATTGGACATATTTACTTCAATTAATGGTGGATTAATTGGTTTTGGAATTATTTTCATGTCAAGATGAAAATGAATTCTGGATTATTTACAAGCTTTACTGCTTTATTTATGTTTGTGACATAGCCGAGCCTTGAGACCCCTTGTTTGTGATGGTTGTTTATTTAATCGTGATGTTTGCTATTTTTATTATTGGTTATTTTTGGGAAGGCCTGCGTGCCAATGGAATCCCGGTTTTATGTGTAATCTGTAATAGGTTAGAAAATAGGCAAATGTATTTAGATTAAAACTATGTAAAAATCTTGGCGAAGATGTCCATCAAGAAGGAGGTCATCCATCAAGGACGCTCGGAGACATCATCGGATGCTAAGGCTAGTGGGAGCTGAAAGAGTTCTTCCTTCTTGCCTTGTGTGTTGATTTTGTCCCTTAGGTTTTGACCTAATTGGTTTGTCCGTATGGCACTCGGAAACCAATTTAGTTTCGGCAAGGCTATATCACCATGTGGTTGTATGTTTTATTTCTTTATGCTTTATTTACATCTGCGTGGTTGTGGTGACAAAGTAGATAAATAAAAGAAATCAAAACTACAATCATTTTTGATGAAAAATTAAAGTATTTAAAAGGAAGTTTAAATTGGAAACTTTAATTATTTTGTCAGGTGTTAGATATGACATTTTTATGAAATTAGTTTTTCAAATAAAAGGAGATTTATTTTAAAATGTCATATGATCAAAGAGTTGAAATTCTTAAAACTGGTACATTAACTGGATTGTTTACCAGAATAGGTGGTGTCTAGGACAGTCTTGCTCGGGATGTGGAAGTTCCAAAAGGTTTAGAACCGAAAGGATCCTGCCCGCAGACTAACCTGACTGGCCACTAGTTCTTGGTAAGAGACTGGTTATAAACCCAAATTAAAAATCTGACACAACACACCGTCCATATAGTGGCACTCACGGTGACCGGTCGTCGTAAGTAGGTTCAGCCTTCGTTGGGTGCTTACGCCGCAAACTCGGAGAGCTGTGAGGTAAGCACTGCGGATCCTAAGTGAGACTTGGGCCAGTGACTTGCAGTTGTTATATGGTGTGTGTCAGTGGTGGTTCCTCAGTAAGACTGTTGCCCAAGGTGTGGATGAGATTAAACATGATCAATTTAAGAAATTGAAAATCTCATAAGATCTAAGAGTTGCAAAGGGGTTGTAATTGGTAATAAGTTGCCTGCCTGAGTAGCTTATTCATGTAGGTTCAGCCTCCGTTGGGTGCATGAATAAGTAAAATGGTTCTTAGGATTAATAAATCATTTTCTAAATTTTGGGTTATTGATTTATTAATGGTTAATCAAATACTGATTTTTGAAAAATTGTTTAAGATGGTTGAAAAAGACAGAGGTAGAAGCGGTTTAATAATAACAATGACAATAACAGTAATAACAACAATGATAACGTCAAATATCCTTTTCCCACTTGAAAATCCTCCCCAAAAGCACATGTTGCTACTTTGAGGTCCATTCGGGATATGGAGAACTCAAAAGAGGCAACTTCCTGAACTGGGAGTAAAATCTGACAAATGTTCTGATTACAGGGTGAAAGTCGTATATTCTGGAAAGGGCACTAGAACCTGCTCCTGCAGAGACTGCTACAGTTGAGGAGAGAAATCTCCACAAGAAGCACTCTGAGGATTCGGTCAATGTTGCCTGTCTAATGCTAGCGACCATGACATCTGAACTGCGGCCTAGCCTTATGGACGTCTCAGCTTGACAGATGTATCGCCAGCTAAAGGATATGTTCCAGACTCAGGCTCGGACTGAGAAAGATATACGACAAGGGCTCTGAGCTCCTGCAGAATGGCAGAAGGAACAACTGTTAGATTCCATGCGCTAAAGATGAAAGGTTATCTGGATTATCTTAGCAGACTTGGGTTACCCGTGACACAGGACATGACCACGAATCTAATTCTCAATTCCTTATTAAAGGAATTTTAGCAATTTGTAATTTGTTACAATATGCACGGAGAAGATGATCAGTGGGCTGCATCGGATGCTATAGACTGCTGAGGGAGTGATTGAGGAGAGAATATAGGGAAAGAGACGGAAAGGAAAGTAAGTTTCCAAGCCGGAGATTAAAGCTAACAAGTAGCTAAAACCTAGAACCAGAGAAGTCAAATCCAAGGATGACAAATTCTTTGAGTGCTAGGAAACTGGGCACTGGAAAAGGAATTGTCCCAAGTACTTGGAAACGATCAAGGTTGACCGCATTGAGACTTCGTGTATCTGAATCAGTCACTTCTATTGTTCTTGGATATGTGATACCCAATTGAACAAAGTTTCATGCATAATGTTTGCAATGACTAAAATGAAGTGAAAAGAGATGACATATTCAGTGGGAGCATAGAGACATCTTAGAGAATACTCTGCTGGACACTATTTTCATGTCATCAATAGTTTATCATGGTGTAGTATACAATTGATTGAATTTCTTGCAAGTATTTTTAGGATAAATAAAGAATTTTTGGAGTTAAAAATGTGTTGCTTGAAATTCCTATTGTTTAAGATTACTAAACCATGATTATAGACTATTGATTCAAGTGGAACTTGAATAGTAACTTGTCAATGGAGATTGGACAAGCTAGTAGTCATATTCAGATAAAAAAGGGTTACCATGTTGTTGTGTAAATTGTTCAAGTGTTCAAATGTAGTTTCATTGAACTTGTTAATTCTTGAAAGTTAGTTCAAGAGATTATATGAGTTGGATAGTCATATGTGATTATATAGAAACTAATAAAATGCAGAATTAAATGTAAAGGAGTTACATGGAGGTTAATTCACTTCACTTGTCAGAAATAATTAGACTTGAGAAGTCAGAATTGTTTAGACAAGAAGTAATCGCATTTTATAAAATTACATGTGAAATGTATACAACTTGTGTGATGGTTAGTCAAGTAGTAGCCTTTGACTTGTTTAAACACTCGTCAGCAAGCTTGACGGAATACCACAACGAAATGTTGTAGATAACCAGGTTCTGGTGGTTATGGATACATATCACAAATTTTGAACACAATGTTATTAAAGATATCTTGTTAAGATATAGATAAACCGCATACTGTCATATTCAAGACTAAACATCTAAACGTATCACTAGTAGCAATTAATCTGAATTGCTAGAGCTCCTAAATTTTAATCCTGGTGTCTTTATGAGTGATTTACCAGTTCCTCTAAAGATAATGGATATAAATTTGTATGGAGATTCAGATTGGATCTGAATAATATTACAAGAAGTTGTAATAAAGAACTAGTGTAATTTTTTCAAAGATAAACGGTAATGGAAGTTAAGTCAGTTAACTAGAGAACACTCCCACTAAGATCATGTCTGAAATTAAATTTTCGATAGATCGTATTACCGTTACATTTGATAAAGGAACAGTAGCATTAAATTGATAGAAGTCATGTTGTGTTTATTGAGATAAAGGAGATCAACATGATATCTTTAATGTCGTTCTATTTTGCATGTTTTAGAAATCCAAGAATAAATTTGAAGTTATTCTAAAACTATTCCATAGCTGCTTGTTGTCGTGGGAACCACAACGAGAATTAAAAGGCTACTGTGGTTTTTGGTTGATATTCATGGGTGATGAATATAGCAAAGGTTGGACCAAATTCACAGGTATTTGTTGCGAACAAATATTGGATTGACCCACCGATTGAGACCACTTTGTGGATCATAGTCATGAGTCGTCTCAAAAAGGTAATCTTTAGTACCTGAGATGTCTACGTACTTTAGTGCGAGTGCTGCTGTACATTTGGCCTAACCTAACGTCATCCGTAACTGGGTGATCATAACGGTTCGAGGCTGGTTGCAGTGGGAGTCGTGCTGGAGGCCTAGATAGTCAATATGGGATTTGCACCTTCTTTTAACTAAGAAGAGATATTTCTGGGCCCTTCGGCGATCGATACTGACAGAAATGCATGGCCATGCTCGGACAGAACTGATGTGTTCTAATCTGTCTGTTTTAGTTCAGTATGAGATCAGGGAGTCGAGAAACATAATCGTGTTTGCTACGGTTGATCTAATCCATGCCTAGCTTTCACATTGAAATATCGCGATGCATGGGATATAACCTAAGTTCCTTTTTGGAAGGCTGTTTCAACAAGAATGCCCGAATGGGAGTCAGAGTTTTTATGACCTTGGTTGCCTAAAGTGTCTAGCCATGACCTCCTTTAGGCGCATGCTGCAGGACAGTATGTCGTCTTACACAAGTGGGAGTATGTTAGTATATGGTGCGTAAAGATGACAATACTACTGCATCATGGCTGATTTCATAAAACACTTGAGGGTCACACCGATGAGCACAACTGAGCAGATGCAATTAAACTATTGAATAAATAATATTGGATATTGTTTATGACACGAAATAATCGTTGAGATTAAATTAATGGATGATTAATTATATCTCAAAGTACGGGGACTAAAAATACAATATTAGATATTGTTGTAATTTAATTGTCATTGGATGATAATTAAATAATTATTATCTAGTCTTTTATTTAGTATTGGATATTAAATAAAAGATGCATTTATTTGAATTAGTATTATCGTCTATTATTAGATAATTGGATGGATAATTATAAACAAATAAATAAGAGATAATTACAAATAATTATCTAGTCATTTATATATTATTAGATAATGTATAAACGATTAATATTATTTAAAGGGTATATAATTATAGAGATAATTATGAGGTTTAAATAATAAAGATAATTATTAAGATATATATTATTATATTATTATATTAGAGTTTGATTAAAACTAAAACTCTTAATTAATAATATATTATATATATAAAACATACGGCCAAAGTGTAAATGGATATGCCATAAGCATACGGCCACATTCATATATAAGAGTATATACACATAACCTAGAAAAAGCGGTTTTGGTGGATGACGGCGCACACACACACAATGTGTGGTGCGCTTGGCCGTGCCAAATACTAAATACATTTTGTGTGTTTGGTTTTTCCCCGTTCTTCGTGTGTTTGATTACATACCTGGCGCCGCTCGATCGTGTCATCACCGGTGGATACCGAGAGCGTCTCATTCGTGTATTCTTGTCATAGAATACAAAGGTACGGATTTTTACCGCTTTATTATTTACTTATTTTATGTTTTACTTGATGATCCGTGTACGGAATTCGTTTTTTTAAAAAGCTTCCGCTGCGCGTTAACAAGATTAATGTTTATGTTTTTATGAAAATCGATACGAATTCCCAACATATACAAAAGTTAACTATTAAGTAATTACAACACAACCCCCTGAACTTTATACAATATCGATTGTTTTCAACTCTACTATAAATTGTACCCAAACAATTCATATGAACAATTAACAATCAAACACAATTTATTGAATGATTAAAGAGAGAATATTACATTGATGTTCTTGGCTTTCTTGCAAAGCACTTCTCCTATTCTCTCTAATCAGATCCGTATCCACCTTCTGTTCACTTACTTTCACAATTACTAACTAACAAGTATTTATACAAAAGTTAACTATTAAGTAATTAAAACACAACCCCCTGAACTTTATACAATATAGATTGTTTTCAACTCTACTATAAATTGTACCCAACAATCTCCCCCTTAGAGATGAAAACAATTTTCGATTAAAGATCTATGTTCAGGTTGAATCTTATCTTCAATCTTCTTCTTTTATTTGATCTCTGAATCTTCTGATAAAATCTTCTTCTTTATTGTCTCACTCTGATCTTCACATCTCTTCTATTCTGATCTTCTCTTTTCTTGTAAGCACACTCCCCCTTGGATCATGAATAGCTTTTAAATCTCCTCATTGATCAATTGTCTTGAGATTATGTAGTAATTGCCTTCAGTTGATATCAAACTACTCAACAGTTTTTTCTGAAATTCAGCCTTTCTCCCCCTCATGATGATCATAAAAATTATGAACATCATGCAAAAACTTCAGAAACATGAATTCAATGAAATTACAGTAGAAGAAATACAACCACAATTACAACTCAGAAATTATTACACATTGATTTTCTCCCCCTTAAACTGATATCTCTCCCCCTATACAAAACATATTTGTCTCACTCCCCCTCAAAAAGTTCACTCCCCCTCGAATTGATACTTTAGCTTTTCAGAATAAAAACAAAGCTTTTCAACTTTGGGGAAAATGAAACATATTCATTATGTAAAATAACTAGTCCAGGTCCACATAGGAATCCTGTTTGCACAATAGACATAATCTATGTGACCTACGTTCAGCGCTGGCATGATGTTAACACTGGTAGGATTTCCAAATAGTCCTCGTGAAATCCTTTATCATGAAAGAATCACTCGTATTTGTTCCGGCTTAGTCACTTTAGACTAGCAGTTTATAGTCACGTAGACTGTTAGACTCGATGTGTCCTAAAAGTGTATGTAATCAGCTCTTGACACAATGTGCATCAAATGAAATTGGAGACCAGAGAAACTGTCTTCCTTGTTTCAATATCAATAATATCCAAATGATATATCGATAGAAATGTGTTATATCTCCGTGATTATTGACACAGAAATCTTTTGAGAGATAACTGAGTAGTTGGTTGGGTTAAGTGCATGCGTCACTGGGTCCATGACGTCTTTTTCAATATCAAGTCGCCTAGGGCTTGATAGATTATGTGGTTTACCCAGCAGACACAGTGTAGGTAGGATTTTATTTTCTTCAAATCCTTTCTCAATACTCAGCTCTCAACATTTTTCAACTAAGCTCCCTCCTTCTCACTTTTGAGTAATAAATTCAGTAAGCGTTATAACAATAGCATGATCTTATGCACCACCATCTCCTTTTTAATATCCCTCTCATTTACATTTTATCTCTGCTCGACCCTGTCAGTATCCCGTGATAACTGACACTTCTCAATTAATAAACCTAAAGAACCCTCACCCACACAAACTATAGATGGTTTGCTCCTTGGGTAGGTCTTCCGGTTCTGGTTAGACCATAGAAGCGAAATTTATGCCTATCACTCAGATTGGTGCATAATTGGAGTCAGTAGAAAGATTTTTAGCTTTGAAACCCAAGGGATATCGGAAATCATGTGATATCGGAGATTATATTCATATAATTTGGGAGATATCAGATTGAAATGGAAAATCTGATATATGATATGAAAAGAATCAGATTTTCTTGAAAGAATTAGCACATGGGAGATAACGGGAGAATCCAGTAGAAATTGGAAGCATTGTAACAAAGAGAATCTCAGAAGAAATGAGATTATGAACATCAAAGAAATTAGATCAATTAATCTCAATGAGAGATTCAGAGAATCAGAAGATTATGAAAAAATTTTGCTTGTCAGCTCAAAAATGTTTTTATGTGTGTATCAAATATTTTCGTGAAAAAATCACACACAGTTTTGAAAAATGTCATCGACAAAGTGCGTCTGAAACTCCCCTTGGAAATAAGCATACACAGTTAGTCAACTCGTAGAAATGAAATGTCAATTTCAGCTTCGGTGTTGAATTCAGGGCAGGAATTCCAGTAAGATTTGTCTCTCAGACTCGGGTTCTAATCTAAAATGATTACAAGCCATATGTCGCCGAAGCTCGGGTTTCAGTCTGATGTAACTGAAAGCCATTGTCTCTGGTTCAATGAAGTCTGGGTTCTAGTCTGAATTAACTAGAAACCAAATGATTGAACTGAAGAACGAGTTTTAGTCTAGAATAACTAAAAACCATCTTGAGTTGAAGCACGGGTCTTGATCTGAATTAATCAAGAGCCTGTTAAATTGAAGAACGAGTCCTTATCTGAAATGATAAGAAACCTATAACCTGCAAAATTTAAGATGTCTTTGGTATCCAAACAGATTTGGATCCAGACTTGTTAGCGCTCTTGGGTACCCATTTCAAAACAGGTTTTGGTACCCACTTGTTTGGGTTTAGGTACCCATTGCAAGGTATAACTATCAGCTTCTCTTTCAAAAGCAGAAAACAAATTTCTTTGAGTATTTGAAAATTGAATATCTGAATTTCTAAAGAAACTTGAGTTTGAATGTTCAAACTTTTTCAAACTCTTCTTTATGAACAACTGTCCGGTTCTAGCCTGTTTCTGGTAATATTTGGTGTTTTTCTGAGAAATTCTTTTCTGTGAAGAATGACCAGTATTTCTAGAAACTTTAAGAAAAGTTGACTTTGAAGATTCACCGGTGTAAATCTTTATCGGAAGTTGTTCAGCAACTTTATCTTTGCCTCTGTGTATCTTTAACAGATACTTAAGTTTAAGATCTGAAGAAGAATCAAATTTATAAAATTCAGTTGAATTATTTTCACTTTCTGTAGATAAATCAGAATGATCAACTTTGGATTTTGTAAGGTCTACGACTGCAAGATCTATCTAGACGCGGATCCGTGAACGAGTGCGGAATCCTCTTTGACGGTTAGACGGACAACTCTCAACCAACGGAACACGGAGACTATTAGACGCTGAACGAACGACACACGAACGATCCTACGAACTAATTCTCTCCGAAACGGCACTCACCTAGCTGATAAACTCGAGATCGCCTTTTGCTTAATTCCTCACGAATTCTGCTAAAAGTCCTCTAATGATTCGAGTCTACCCTAATTATAGACCCTGATTCGAGTCTGATGTGGGCCAAACTCGAATCTGGCCCAAGGCCCATTCGAGTCTGTCCACAATGACACTCTCGAATCTAGCCCATTCGAATCTAAGGATACATTCGAATCTATCACAGATTCGAATGTCTTCCCTTAAGTAATTCGAATCTAGCCAAAATACTTAAACACTTAAGTGATGAAACTTATGTTTTACTTATGCTTGAGTTAATCTTTGACCTTTATGTTTGAACTTCTTGTAACATGTTACATCAAGTTCAAACACACAATCAATAACAGACAAACACATATAAACATATATATCAAAACACTTGTTAATTCTCAATACTCAGAATATTACTTAAACCAAAATGCTGATCGATTAGACTGCTATCGTCACACATGGTGTACCAACAGATTTTAAACAAACTGAAGAAATCTCAACCTTTGATTCTTTTGAAGAAGGAGAATCACTAAGTTGTTTGGTAAGATGAAGTATCTGATCTTCTAAACCTTTGATAATGACTAAATATGAATTCCTGTCATTATCAAATGATTGGAGATCAGATTTAAAAGATTGTTCTTTAATTAAAAACATCTTTCTTTCATCTTCAAACAACTTAGATTTCATTGTTGGGAATAAATAATAGAGATGAAACAATTATATTGTATATAATTGTAAATACTCAATAGATTAGGGGTTATATGTGTAAATATACAATACTTGTGTATTGTGTATAAATAGAAGTGTATGGTTCTGTTAGTAGGTGCTGCTATGAATCTAAGATTACACACACACATACGGATCTAAGTAGAGAGAAAGAAGGATTGCTTTGCAAGAAAGCCGAAACCTCAAATGTAATATTTCTCTCTATAATCATTCAATATAGTGTGTTGGATTGTTAATTGTTCATATGTTTTATGATTGTTATTGTTGATTGAATTGCTGAAATTAGATATCCTCTCCCCCTATACAAAACAAATTTATCTCACTCCCCTTCAAAATGATACTTTTGATTTACAGAACAAAACAAAGCTTTTCAACTTTGGGGAAAATGAAACACATTCATTTTGTGAGAAAACGAGTCCAGGTACTTACAATGAATTAATGAATTAATTAATTCAATGAATTAATGTCTCTGAAGATTTTGCATGATTTTCATAATTCTTATGATCATCATGAGGGAGAGAAAAGCTAAAGTTCAGAGACAACAGTTGAGTAGATTGAAGTCAACTGAAGACAATTGCTACATCATATCAAAAGAAGTGATCAAGGGAGAGAATTAAAAAACTATTCATGATTCAAGGGGGAGTGTACTTACAATAAAAAAAAAAAAGATCAGAGAAGAAGAGATGTGAAGATCAGAGAGAGACAAATAAAGAAAAGAAGAAGATTCAAAGATAAGAGAAAAGAAGAATATTCACTAAAAAGTCCCTGAAATGATCTTTTATCAGAAAATTGATTTCATCTCTAAGGAGGAGATTGTTAGGGACAATATTTGTAGAGCTGAAATGAATATTACTTTTAATAATTGTGTTCATCTCTAAGAGGGAGAATGTTGGAAATAAATAATAGAGATGAAACAATTATATTGTATATAATTGTAAATACTCAATAGATTAGGGGTTATATGTGTAAATATACAATACTTGTGTATTGTGTATAAATAGAAGTGTATGGTTCTGTTAGTAGGTGCTGCTATGAATCTAAGATTACACACACACAAACGGATCTAAGTAGAGAGAAAGAAGGATTGCTTTGCAAGAAAGCCGAAACCTCAAATGTAATATTTCTCTCTATAATCATTCAATATAGTGTGTTGGATTGTTAATTGTTCATATGTTTTATGATTGTTATGTTGATTGAATTGCAGAAATTAGATATCCTCTCCCCCTATACAAAACAAATTTATCTCACTCCCCTTCAAAATGATACTTTTGATTTACAGAACAAAACAAAGCTTTTCAACTTTGGGGAAAATGAAACACATTCATTTTGTGAGAAAACGAGTCCAGGTACTTACAATGAATTAATGAATTAATGTCTCTGAAGATTTTGCATGATTTTCATAATTCTTATGATCATCATGAGGGGGAGAAAAGCTAAAGTTCAGAGACAACAGTTGAGTAGATTGAAGTCAACTGAAGACAATTGCTACATCATATCAAAAGAAATGATCAAGGGAGAGAATTAAAAAACTATTCATGATTCAAGGGGGAGTGTACTTACAAGAAAAAAAAAAAGAAGATCAGAGAAGAAGAGATGTGAAGATCAGAGAGAGACAAATAAAGAAAAGAAGAAGATTCAGTAATAAGAGAAAAGAAGAATATTCACTAAAAAGTACCTGAAATGATCTTTTATCAGAAAATTGATTTCATCTCTAAGGAGGAGATTGTTAGGGACAATATTTGTAGAGCTGAAATGAATATTACTTTTAATAATTGTGTTCATCTCTAAGAGGGAGAATGTTGGAAATAAATAATAGAGATGAAACAATTATATTGTATATAATTGTAAATACTCAATAGATTAGGGGTTATATGTGTAAATATACAATACTTGTGTATTGTGTATAAATAGAATTGTATGGTTCTGTTAGTAGGTGCTGCTATGAATCTAAGATTACACACACACATACGGATCTAAGTAGAGAGAAAGAAGGATTGCTTTGCAAGAAAGCCGAAACCTCAAATGTAATATTTCTCTCTATAATCATTCAGTATAGTGTGTTGGATTGTTAATTGTTCATATGTTTTATGATTGTTATTGTTGATTGAATTGCTGAAATTTGATATCCTCTCCCCCTATACAAAACAAATTTATCTCACTCCCCCTCAAAATGATACTTTTGATTTACAGAACAAAACAAAGCTTTTCAACTTTGGGGAAAATGAAACACATTCATTTTGTGAGAAAACGAGTCCAGGTACTTATAATGAATTAATGAATTAATGTCTCTGAAGATTTCGCATGATTTTCATAATTCTTATGATCATCATGAGGGAGAGAAAAGCTAAAGTTCAGAGACAACAGTTGAGTAGATTGAAGTCAACTGAAGACAATTGCTACATCATATCAAAAGAAGTGATCAAGGGAGAGAATTAAAAAACTATTCATGATTCAAGGGGGAGTGTACTTACAATAAAAAAAAAAAAAAGAAGATCAGAGAAGAAGAGATGTGAAGATCAGAGAGAGACAAATAAAGAAAAGAAGAAGATTAAGAGATAAGAGAAAAGAAGAATATTCACTAAAAAGTCCCTGAAATGATCTTTTATCAGAAAATTGATTTCATCTCTAAGGAGGAGATTGTTAGGGACAATATTTGTAGAGCTGAAATGAATATTACTTTTAATAATTGTGTTCATCTCTAAGAGGGAGAATGTTGGGAATAAATAATAGAGATGAAACAATTATATTGTATATAATTGTAAATACTCAATAGATTAGGGGTTATATGTGTAAATATACAATACTTGTGTATTGTGTATAAATAGAATTGTATGGTTCTGTTAGTAGGTGCTGCTATGAATCTAAGATTACACACACACATACGGATCTAAGTAGAGAGAAAGAAGGATTGCTTTGCAAGAAAGCCGAAACCTCAAATGTAATATTTCTCTCTATAATCATTCAATATAGTGTGTTGGATTGTTAATTGTTCATATGTTTTATGATTGTTATTGTTGATTGAATTGCTGAAATTAGATATCCTCTCCCCCTATACAAAACAAATTTATCTCACTCCCCTTCAAAATGATACTTTTGATTTACAGAACAAAACAAAGCTTTTCAACTTTGGGGAAAATGAAACACATTCATTTTGTGAGAAAACGAGTCCAGGTACTTACAATGAATTAATGAATTAATGTCTCTGAAGATTTTGCATGATTTTCATAATTCTTATGATCATCATGAGGGGGAGAAAAGCTAAAGTTCAGAGACAACAGTTGAGTAGATTGAAGTCAACTGAAGACAATTGCTACATCATATCAAAAGAAATGATCAAGGGAGAGAATTAAAAAACTATTCATGATTCAAGGGGGAGTGTACTTACAAGAAAAAAAAAAAGAAGATCAGAGAAGAAGAGATGTGAAGATCAGAGAGAGACAAATAAAGAAAAGAAGAAGATTCAGTAATAAGAGAAAAGAAGAATATTCACTAAAAAGTACCTGAAATGATCTTTTATCAGAAAATTGATTTCATCTCTAAGGAGGAGATTGTTAGGGACAATATTTGTAGAGCTGAAATGAATATTACTTTTAATAATTGTGTTCATCTCTAAGAGGGAGAATGTTGGGAATAAATAATAGAGATGAAACAATTATATTGTATATAATTGTAAATACTCAATAGATTAGGGGTTATATGTGTAAATATACAATACTTGTGTATTGTGTATAAATAGAATTGTATGGTTCTGTTAGTAGGTGCTGCTATGAATCTAAGATTACACACACACACATACGGATCTAAGTAGAGAGAAAGAAGGATTGCTTTGCAAGA
Source organism: Centrapalus pauciflorus (assembly GCA_020465985.1). Taxonomy (NCBI): domain Eukaryota; kingdom Viridiplantae; phylum Streptophyta; class Magnoliopsida; order Asterales; family Asteraceae; genus Centrapalus; species Centrapalus pauciflorus. Next base: position 19,163 of record JAANYP010004363.1, read on the forward strand.
AAGCCGAAACCTCAAATGTAATATTTCTCTCTATAATCATTCAGTATAGTGTGTTGGATTGTTAATTGTTCATATGTTTTATGATTGTTATTGTTGATTGAATTGCTGAAATTTGATATCCTCTCCCCCTATACAAAACAAATTTATCTCACTCCCCTTCAAAATGATACTTTTGATTTACAGAACAAAACAAAGCTTTTCAACTTTGGGGAAAATGAAACACATTCATTTTGTGAGAAAACGAGTCTAGGTACTTATAATGAATTAATGAATTAATGTCTCTTAAGATTTTGCATGATTTTCATAATTCTTATGATCATCATGAGGGGGAGAAAAGCTAAAGTTCAGAGACAACAGTTGAGTAGATTGAAGTCAACTGAAGACAATTGCTACATCATATCAAAAGAAGTGATCAAGGGAGAGAATTAAAAAACTATTCATGATTCAAGGGGGAGTGTACTTACAAGAAAAAAAAAAAGAAGATCAGAGAAGAAGAGATGTGAAGATCAGAGAGAGACAAATAAAGAAAAGAAGAAGATTCAGAGATAAGAGAAAAGAAGAATATTCACTAAAAAGTCCCTGAAATGATCTTTTATCAGAAAATTGATTTCATCTCTAAGGAGGAGATTGTTAGGGACAATATTTGTAGAGCTGAAATGAATATTACTTTTAATAATTGTGTTCATCTCTAAGAGGGAGAATGTTGGGAATAAATAATAGAGATGAAACAATTATATTGTATATAATTGTAAATACTCAATAGATTAGGGGTTATATGTGTAAATATACAATACTTGTGTATTGTGTATAAATAGAATTGTATGGTTCTGTTAGTAGGTGCTGCTATGAATCTAAGATTACACACACACATACGGATCTAAGTAGAGAGAAAGAAGGATTGCTTTGCAAGAAAGCCGAAACCTCAAATGTAATATTTCTCTCTATAATCATTCAATATAGTGTGTTGGATTGTTAATTGTTCATATGTTTTATGATTGTTATTGTTGATTGAATTGCTAAAATTAGTCAATTCACAATGTTTCCATGTAGTAACTTACAAATAATACATATGCTTCATCTCTGAGTTATAACTATGAAAGAATTAGTAAAACTTTGAAGGGAATTTGAAATATGGATTGAGTAAATTCAAGGATTTAGATATATATATATATATATATATATATATATATATATATATATATATATATAATTGAGTGATTCAATGATATTTAAATGTAAATAATGTTTATATATGTTTATATTAGTCAAATATAGTATTAAAAAAAAAAAAAGCTATTGCAATGTTTATACAAGTTATTATTGAGTTGGTTTGTTTAAATTTATTCAAAAAATGAAGTGATTAAAGAGGTTGGATTTTCATGTTATGTATGTTAAAGTATGTGTATATATGTAATACTAATTGAAAATAGCATAAAAGTAGTCATTTCTTTAGGTATATTGGCTAAAAATCGTGTTTGCGACGGAATAACGTCGAGCCCCTATTCCTTTAAAATTCATGTTTTTAAGCTTTATAAAAAAAAAGTAGTATAATCTCATGTAAACATTATATACTCACATAACTCTTAAATTAACATGAAATACTATTAAAAGGTTATAAGAGCCATCAAATATACAATGGTATTGATGAAACCCAATAACTCAAATCGGGAACAATTAAACTGCTCAAATTGCCTTTAAACCTTATAATACAATACAATAAACTTATAAATGTTTTGAATATTGACATTTGATAGGTTTGAGCAATAAAGGAGTGTTGGTTCCGGATTAAGAAGCTAAGGGCGAAGTTGAACCTTATGAGGCCTTTTGGGCAATTTAATACTTAAAGGCTAATCTTAGCCTATTTCAGTGAGTTCTAGCATTGACGTGTTTGTTGCATACATAATTACATGTTTATTTTATTAACGACATTGTGCATATCTATTTGGCATCATCCTCTTATATGATGCATTGCACTGATTTTATTATACTGCCCTATTGGCGGTTCATTACTTAATCTGGCCTATGGCCAGCATACCTTATTTGATACCCCCATTATACACATCAGCATCTTGATTATGCTTTGATTCCTTCTTCATACATATCATGGCTTTTATGCTACACATGATGATTATTTATTTCATGTTCATATGATTACTCTTGATTAACCCCTTTGTGAGCTATGCTCATTTATCATTGGCCTCATCGGATATTCAGGTTATCATTATTATTATCAAACGTCTTACTTTGTGTTTGTGCGTATAAATTCCTACACCACATGAGCTCGTGGGTAGGTGGCCGGACTTCGGGCGCCGGTTGGAGTTGCGCAGCTGGACATGGAATCACAGCTGTTGGCAACGGCGGGTTTGAGGGTCATGTACTGCAACCTATGCAAATTAATGGGATATGCCCACACTATTTTATTAAAAAGATATTGCACTTGTCATTTCAATCATTTTTGACATTATTACAGGTTGTATGTTTGTACTCCATATCAATCTAGTGACTCACTTAGCAAATTTTATTTGCTAACTCCTCACTTTTATATAGCTCAGGTGACGTTAGTAATAGCAAGGTGATTGCCGGATTTGGTCCTAGAGTTTAAACGGACGGTCTCTGAAGCCTTAACTTCGGTAAAGCTACGCTTATACAACTGGGTAGTAATTGGGTAGTTGTCTACCATTACATTTTGATATGTAATCATATATACCTTTGATGTTGTTTGGGTTGATGATAGTGATTGTAAATTACTTAAAAGTATCTTCTAATTTACTTTATGTTTTAAATTATAATATATGCGAAAACAGTGATATTGACTCCGTGGGAACGGGTTATGCCGGATTTTTTTTTTAAAACTCATGTTAATTATCATTAATTTAATGTAACCCCATTAATAATATTATATTACGTTGAAACAACTAACATTTTCTCGAATCAAGAAGTATCCAACTCAAACGAAACTAAAAGTTTCTCGGGTGGACTTATGCAACTCGATCAAATCTTAAAGTTTCTCGAATGAAGTGATGATCGAGAAAAGTCATTAAAATCATTTCTAAGGCAAAAATGTCAATGATAATTTGCAAAAATCATTTCAAGGACATTTGAGCCTATTCAAAAGATGTTTCCTATTCGAAATGGATTCTAAACATTATTTGATTACTGAAAATTGTCCAGAAACAACCATTTCTTTTCCAAAAATCTAATTTTCAGATACAAGAACTCAAAAAATTTCTAACAATGAAAAATCAAGATTAATGTTTGTGTGTTTGGAAATGAGACTTGAAATTTAATACTCAAGTTCATATGATTAATCCGCATATCACCACACAACTAATTTCATCTTATAACCACCTAATCATTAAAAGCCATAAACACATACTGAACATACACAAACACACACACACACACACAGTATTATATATATGTATAAATTCAAACACACAATCTGAAAGTAAACAAATAATAGGAAAAACATTAAATCCACTTACAATATTTAAAAAGAAGGAACAGTAACCAAGGTTTTGAAAAAGTGTGTTGGAATTTCAAAATTCAAATATATAGGTTAAATTTGAAATTTGAAATATTAAAAGTCCGGCCCACTGCCCATCCTTCTCTTTTTCATTTTTAAGCCCATTTGAATTTTAAAAAAAATCACACACACAAAAAAGAAACAAAAAATAACAACTAAAATTATTTTTGAAGTAAAATTTTTTTTTAATGAACTAAAAAAAGTTTAATGAATAAAAAAAATTGCTCCCCCTTGATTTTTGCAGTTTAGCTCCCCATCAGATGAATATCTCTTTTAATGACAGCTCCCCCTACAAAAAAATCAGATAAAAATTTATTAGATTTTAAAAATCAGATAAAATTTTCTGTCTACTCCCCCTGCACATGACAATCTGAATCTGTTAATCTCTAAAAAATTAAACTTTAAAAATACATGAGATTAACAACATATTTAATCAAAATAAAAAATGTAAATTTAAAATTATAATTTGTAACTACTGAATGTTTAAATCTAACGATTCAACATACCCGATTTGTATACAAAAAAATTAAATCTTTTTTCATCTAAGGCTTTGGTAAACAAATCAGCTAATTGATATTCAGTTGGTACAAAATATAATTCTATATTACCATTTTCTACATGATCTTTTATAAAATGATACCGGATGTCAATGTGTTTGGTTTTAGAATGTTGCACCGGATTTGAAGCTATGGCTATTGCAATTTGAGAATCACAATAGATGGGAATCTTCTGCGGTGTAAACCTGTAGTCTCTGAGTTGGCTCTTCATCCACAACACTTGTGAACAGCACGACGATACTGCGACGTATTCAGCTTCGGCTGTTGACAGGGAAACACAATGTTGTTTCCTGGATGACCAGCAAACGGGTTTGTCACCTAAGAATTGTACTGCTCCTAATGTGCTTTTTTGATCCATTTTGTCACCTGCGTGATCAGCATCAGAGAAGGCAGTTAATGTAAATGAGGATTCCCGGGGATACCACAAACCTATGTTTGGAGTTCCTTTTAGATATCTTAAAATTCTTTTGGCAGCAGCCAAATGTGATTCTTTAGGATGCACCTGATATCTAGCACAAACACATGTAGCAAACATAATATCTGGTCTACTTGTAGTTAAATACATTAAAGACCCAATTATGCCTCAATATTGAGTTACATCTACAGGTTTCCCTGAAATGTACTCATCGAGTTTTGATTTGGAATCCGGAGTCATGGGAGTTTTCATAGGAGTACTATTTACCATGTTAAATTTCTTTAACATGTCCTGAATATATTTGGACTGATTGATGAAAATACCATCAGTTAGTTGTTTCACTTGTAAACCCAAGAAAAAATATATTTCTCCCATCATGCTCGTTTCAAACTTTTGGGACATTAAGAATGCAAATTTCTTGCAAAACTCTGGATTTGTAGACCCAAATATTATATCATCTACATATATTTGAATAACTATGATATCTGGACCCTGACGTTTTATAAACAGGGTTGTATCCACTGCACCTTTGTTAAATCCACATTTCAAAAGATAAATTTGAAAGTGCATCGTACTAACCACAAGGTGCTTGTTTAAGGCCATACAAGGATTTGTCCAAAATATATACATGGTCAAGCTTCTAAGGATCGGTAAACCCTTCAGGCTGATATGTATATACTTCGTCTGTCAATTCCCCATTTAAAAAAGCAGTTTTCACATCCATTTGATATACATTGAAGTTTTTGTGTGTTGCAAACGCTAAAAACATCATTATAGCTTCTATCCTAGCAACTGGAGCAAATGTTTCGTCGTAATCAATTCCCTCTTGCTGGCTATATCCTTTGGCAACGAGGCGAGCCTTGTTTCGAATGATGACACTGTGTTCATCCTTCTTATTCTTGAATATCCACTTCGTGTCAATGATGGATTTGTCTTTTGGTCGCTCCACCAATCTCCAGACCTTCAACATTTCAAATTGATTTAGCTTTTCTTGCATAGCCACTATCCAGTCAGCATCCAGTAGAGCTTCTTTCACATTCTTTGGCTCAATTTTACTCAGAAAATTTGAAAATAAGCACTCGTTCATGGTCGCTCTTCTGGTTTTAACTAAAGTTGAAGGATCACCTATTATGTTTTCAGTTGGGTGACTCCTTGTCGATTTGAAGGTATGTGGGTAAGGTTGAAGTTGGTCTTGATTGGGGTTTAAGTCCATATAGGGAATTCGGGGATTTGCTTCTAAAGTTGATGGTATATCAACTGAGATCGGGGTTTCTGAGTTTTCAGAAGGCAAGGGGGTTTCAAAAGATTCTGGAGCTTGGATAGGTTGTACACAGTCAACGGGTAAGTGTACGTCTGTCGTTGAAACCTCTCCAGTTTCTTCTGAAGTTGGTTGGTGAGAATAATCTGAGACTACGACTGGATCTTCGGTAATCCTGTCAGGAACCAAATTTAAAACATTAGATTTGGTCTGTTCAAAGTAGTCTTCATAAAAATTCTCAAACAGTTTATTTAAATCATTATTTATGCACTCTATTCAGATGAATTCATACAAGTCGGCTGTTTAAAATCGGGTCCTGGACTGCTATGTTCAAAAGCCATTACAAAGCCTTCATCAAATTTAACATTGACGCTCTCGTTAACAGTCTTTGTCCTCTTATTGTAGACTAGGAAGGCTACAGACTCTTTTGAATAGCCAATGAAGATGCCTTCATCCGCTTTCTGACTAAACTTTCCCAAATTGTGTTTGTCGTTTAGGATAAAGCACCTGCATCCAAAGACATGAAAAAATTTCACATTAGGGACTCGTGTACTTATCAGTTCATACGTAGTCTTTCTGAATCTCTTGTTAGTTATAGATCTGTTCTACATAAAACAAGTCGTCGCCACAGCTTCAACCGAAAGAAATAACGGGAGGTTTGAATAAGCCAGCATCGTTCTTGCAGATTCCACAAGTGTGTGATTTCTTCGTTCGACTGCACCGTTCTGTTGTGGATTGCGAGCTGCTGAGAATTGATGAGTTATTCCCACAGAATTTAGAAACGTCTCTAGTGACGTGTTCTTGAATTCTGTCCCATTACCAGATCTAATGGTTTGAACTGAAAGTTGCAACTTGACTTGAATTCTGCGAATGAAGTCGATTATGATCTCGGTAGCATCGGATTTGGATCACAGGAAGAATACCCATGTGTATCTAGAGTAGTCATCAACTATTACCAACACATATCTCTTTTTGTTTATGCTCTGTACTCGCATAGGTCCACACAAGTCCATATGAAGAAGTTTTAATGCTCTTGTTGAAGAATGTTTAGCTTTTGACTTGTGGGACGCTCGAACCATCTTTCCTTTTTCACAGGATGCACACAATTGCTCCATTTGAAATCGGAGAGTTGGAAGCCCTTTGACTAACCCACCTTTTGCAAGGTTGGTTAACTCTTTGAAGTTCAAGTGTGAAAGACGGCGATGCCATAGCCAAGATACTTTAGATGTTACTTTGGATAATAAGCAAACATCTTTCTTTAGATTTATAGAGGCTAGATCTATCTAGTACAGATTTATTTTTCTATTTCCAGCAAGTATCTCCTTCCCTTCCCCAGATCTAATGTTGCACCGATTCGCTTAAAAATTGACCTCTAATCCTTTGTCGCATAGTTGCCCAATGCTGAACAGATTGTGACCTAGACCGTCAACATAGAAGACCTCTGGTATTGTGATCTTGTCGTACTCAAGACTCCCATACCCTTTGATCGGACAGAATTGATCATTTCCAAAGCGAACCATCCCACCGAATTTATTAACAAAGTTTGTGAGAGTTTCTCTCTGTCCGGTCATATGCTTTGAGCACCCGGAGTCAAGGTACCACACATGATTTACCTATAAGATGAAAAAAGACGTGAGGTACCCACTTAGAATTGGGTACTTTGGATTTTGGTAAATCATGTGGTTTGTTATTATTCTTCTCATCAGATAGTGCCTTTAACTTAGGAACCCACTTTTTAACAGTACGTTTAGGTATCCATTTTTGTACTGTTCGGTGTGGAGCTGATTTTGAAATATGCTTCTTTGGAACCTTTTCCTGTTTAAAAGAAGGAACATTTTCCTTTGGTAACCAAACGAGCTTATCAGATTTAGCATGCATTATATGACAACAAACAGAATTTAAAGCAAGTAAATCAGTTCGAGAGTATTTATTACAACGTTTATCAGTAAATTTATTACTGACAAAATTATCAAAATGACTAATCCTATCAGTAACAATTTTTTTTGACCCTCCACTCTTGTCTTAAACTCTTCTTTTTCGTTTCTTGTTGCTTCTTGCGCCATTCTTTCTTCCGAGAACTTTTCACAATATTATCTGACATAATAGAAACACGAGAATTAGTCGTTTTAGAAATATGTTTATCCTGTAAAATTCTCTTACCTTTGGAAGTATGGACCTTCTGTGCAATAGAATTCTTTGAGGAAGATGATTCACCTTTTTCATATATTGGAATCATAAAATTAACTTTTGTTTTCTCCTTTTTCATTTGTAAAACCGGTGAATTTTCAGATGTTTCCTTAGAATCTGTAGATATTCTTTTTAGAATACTTACAAGTTCTTTAGGTTTTTCAGCTTGTTTGTCATGTAAAGGTTTGACAAATTCATCTATTTTGACAAACATCTCCTCTAATGAGTTGAAATCCGAGTTCATATACAGATCAAAATCTTGTTCAGAATTAATGGAAGCAGGTTCAATTGAAAGTTTTTGATCTAGTTGAGATTTGGTTTTAGGCTGATTTTGCAATTTTAGACCAAAAATTTAATTTCAGCCTTAAGATTATGATTTTCAGACTCAAAAGTTTTGATTTTCAATTCAAGATCAGAATTTATCTTCTCAAGAATTGAATTTGGTATATATGGCTTTTGAGAATGAGTAGTATTTTCAGATAAATCCTTTTCAGAATAAGTCTGAATATACTCCTCAGAAATACTAGAATCTTGATAACTCTCATTTAATTTGTTATAATCTATAGTATTCTGCATTTTATCAGATCTCAACCTTTTTTAAATTTCTCCTGATTCTACTTCTTCCGAAGCTTTCATGAAAACCATTATAACATCCCTAAATTTAAGTGCATGTAATTTATGATTTTTAAGGACTCGATTATTGTATTAATGGATTATTATATCAATTTAAGCAAAATTTGATCATAATATCGGTTTAAATAAGAAAATACGAAGTTGAGGGGTATAATGTGCAAATAGGTAAAAGTGACAAATAAAAGATGGAAAGTCTTTCATTTTCAAAATCTCACTCTCTCTCTACTCTCTCTCACCGTCTCTCACTCTCTCTCTCTAACCCTCACGGTTTCAATCCAAGAAAACCCGAAGATCACCAAAATTGAAGTGCAAAAGTTGGATTTAAGTGACAAACAAGGAACTATTGCTACTGCAAACAAAGATTCGAGGTAAAAATCATTCAATATTTCGAATTTTTGATGTTTGGGTTCAGTTTTCATAAAATCCGAATCATAGGATTAAAGTTGCAAATTTTAATGCATGTTGAAAGTTGTTATAGATATGTTTAAATCGAGTATTGATAATGCAATGTACCAAATTTCAGGTTCTAATTCCAGTTCTAAGTATGATTTTAGAAATTATGTGTGTGTTTTAGTAGGTGTTCTTCGACAAAATGAAGAACATGGGGCTGATTTGGTATATTTAGGTTATAAATTAAAGTATAAAGTGTTAAAATAGTACTACTAAGCTCATATCTGCAATATTAGACTCAAATTATGTAAAAATGGTCAAAAGGTAAAGTTCTGGAAAATATAAGGAATTAAACAAGTATGAACTCGGCTCGGATGAACCGAATTCGGACCATCCGAATTCGGGCACCGTTCATCCGAAGTTCGAATTCGGACCCCTGCCTAATTCGGACCTACCTCATTTCGGACCAAAACACAATTCAGACTTCAACCCTATTTCGGACCAATAGTATTTCGGATCATCCGAATTCGGATGTGGTCCGAAGTCAGATCCAATTTCACTTAATTTTCAGAATTTAAGCTTTAATCAATTACTGACATTAAATCACTATTACACTGACTTGACAGATCATTGTGGTGTTGTCTAACACACATTGTTTCAGAGACAAATTGCACTATATAACCCGCTGTGAGTAATAGATTATCATTCTAACATTTATTGTCTTTGCATTCACATTTTACATATTCAATGGCATGTTCACATTTTTCATATACATCAACTGGCACTCATGAATGATTTGTTTTTATAATGCACACTCGTCAATTTAATATGCCTACTTCCAAACTACAGTTCGTGCTTGATATTGAGACTGCTAGTAACATGTTAGTTAAGGCAGAAAAAGTATATAGGAATTGCACGTTATTGGTAGAAGATGTAATATTCAACATATATCTAATTCCCATGGAGTTTGGGGAATTCGATGTTATAGTAGGTATGGACTGGTTGGTTCACAATGAGGCCCAAATTGTTTGCAAGAAAAGGATGATTAAGATTACCACTCCTGAGGGCCGAGACATTTGCATATATGGTGACAGACACAAAGGAGACTTATGCCTTATTTCAATCGCAAAAGCCCGAAAGCACGTTGCTAAGGGTTGTTCAGCTTACTTAGCCTATGCTATTGATGCTAAGGCTGAAGTTCAATCTCTATCCACCATTCCTGTTGTTTCTGAGTTTCTAGGTGTCTTTCCAGAAGATGTCTCAGGATTGTCACATGATCGTCTAGTGGAATTCCGTATCGATCTCATTCCCGGAGCTGCTCCGATAGCAAAGGCTCCTTATCGTTTAGCCCCTACAGAAATGCAAGAAATGATGAAACAGTTACAGGAGCTACTTGACAAAGGTTTTATCCGTCCAAGTTCATCTCCTTGGGGCGCTCCTGTTCTGTTTGTCAAAAGAAGGATGACACATTACGTATGTGCATCGATTACCGCGAACTCAACAAAGTCACAATTAAGAACAAATATCCATTGCCCCGGATTGATGATCTCTTCGATCAGTTACAAGGCGCAAGCTACTTCTCGAAGATTGATCTTCGTTCGGGTTATCATCAGCTGAAAGTACACCCAAATGATATTCCTAAAACGGCTTTCAGAACTCGTTACGGACACTATGAGTTTCTGGTGATGTCGTTTGGTCTCACGAATGCGCCGACTACTTTCATGGATCTCATGAATAGAGTCTGCCGACCAATGCTCGACAAATCTGTCATCGTGTTCATTGATGACATTCTCATCTATTGAAAGACCAAAGAGGATCATGCTACACATCTGAGAGAATTGTTAGAGTTGCTGCGCAAAGAGCGACTTTATGCCAAATTCTCGAAATGTGAATTCTGGTTGAGGCAAATCCAATTCTTGGGGCACGTGAAATCTGGTGCTGGGATTGCTGTTGATCCTGCAAAGATCGAAGCTATCTAGAACTGGGAATCACCTCGCAACGCCTCAAAGATTCGTAGCTTTCTGGGATTGGCTGGTTATTACCGCTGATTCATCAAAGACTTTTCAAAGATCGTTGTTCCACTTACCAGGTTAACTCGCAAGAATGCAACTTTCTTTTGGAAAGAAGAACAACAAGAGGCTTTCGACAAATTAAAGAAGTTACTAAGTGAAGCACCACTATTAGCCCTGCCTGAAGGGAACGAGGACTTTGTTGTCTACACAGATGCATCAGGCATGGTTTTGGGAGCTGTACTAATGCAAAGAGGAAATTTCATAGCATATGCTTCTAGACAGCTCAAGCCACATGAGAAAGATTACTCTACTCACGACCTAGAGCTGACTGCTGTAAATTTTGCACTCAAACTTTGGAGACACTACTTGTACGGGACCAAATGTCAGCTCTACACTGATCACAAAAGTTTGAAGTTTATATTCAGCCAGAAGGACTTGAATATGAGGCAGAGAAGGTCAATGGAGCTAATCAAGGATTACAACTGTGAAATTCTATCCAGGGAAAGCCAACGTAGTGGCCAATGCCCTAAGTAGAAAAGCGTATTGCAAGGCATACTGTTATGCCTTGACTTCCACAATACTGACATCAACAATCATAGACGATGTAAGAGCTGCTCAACTAAAGGCTCTAAAATAGGAAAATGTTAAAAACGAGGATGTCAGAGTTCAATTACCATTAATGCAAGATGATGGAACTGGACTCAAAGGTATTTACGTTAGAATTTGGGTTCCTAAGTTCGGGAACATGCGAGAAGTAATTCTTGAAGAAGCTCGCCAATCCAAGTTCTCAATTCATCCTGGTAGCACAAAACTATACAACGACCTGAAAGCTGGTTTCTAGTGGCCAGGGTTGAAAAGAGATGTCGGTCAATACGTAGAGAAGTGCAGAACATGCAGATTGGTCAAAGCAGAGCACCAACAGCCCTATGGTAGTATGCAACCTCTTCATTTTCTAGAATGGAAGTGGGATCATATTACTATGGATTTCGTAACAAAGCTGCCCAAAACTCGTCGTCAACATGATGCCATTTGGGTCATTGTTGATCAATTAACAAAATCTTCTCACTTCATTCCCATTCAAGAAACCTATTCATTGGACCGTCTTGCCCAGATCTACATAAATGAAATCGTCATCAGGCATGGTGTGCCTAAGTCTATTGTCTCTGACCGAGATAGTATATTCACTTCTAACTTCTGGGCTGCTCTGCAAAACGGTCTTGGTACTCGTATCGCAATGAGTACTGCTTATAGACCCCAGTCTGATGGGCAGAGTGAGAGGACGATTTTGACTCTGGAAGACATGCTCAGAGCCTGTGTCATGGATTTTGGTGGTAACTGGGACGATCACCTCAAATTGGTTGAATTCTCCTACAACAATAGTTACCATTCCACAATCAAAATGGCACCATTCGAGTTCCTGTACGGAAGAAAGTGTAGGACTCCAACTTGTTGGAGGGAAACAGGAGAAACTCCTATAGCTGGTCCAGCCTTAATGCAAGAAACAAATGAAAAGATCCAGCTCATTCGTCAATACATGAAAACGGCACAAGATCGACAAAAGAATTATCACGATCGCCGTCACAAAGCCATAGAATTTCAGAAGGATGATTGGGTCTACTTAAAGGTTTCTCCGATGAAAGGTGTTACAAGATTTATTAAGCGAGGAAAGCTATCTCCTCGATTTGTAGGACCCTTTCGCATCATTGAAAAAGTTGGGAATCAGTCCTATCATTTGGACTTGCCGGAAGAATTGTCAGGTGTTCACCCGGTCTTCCATGTAGGAGACTTAAGAAAGAGTCTAGTGCCCGAGAGGGAACCATGGACTGATCATTCAGAGATAAAGATTGACGAACGACTAAGGTTCATTGATGAGTCGGAGTGCGTTCTGGAAACAAAAGTCAATAAACTCCGCAACAAGGAAATCAAGATGGTGCTGGTCAAGTGGAAGCATCATAAGGGAGCTAACCATACTTGGAAATCGGAAGAATACATGAAGATCAAGTACCCAAGTCTGTTTAGCGCAGCATGACTTCGCGGACGAAGTATTGGCGTGGTGGAGCCCATGCTGTAACATCCCTAATTTTAAGTACATGTAATTTATGATTTTTAAGGACTCAATTATTGTATTAATGGATTATTATATCAATTTAAGCAAATTTTGATCATAATATCGGTTCAAATAAGAAATTATGAAGTTGAGGGGTATAATGTGCAAATAGGTAAAAGTGACAAATAAAAGATGGAAAGTCTTTCATTTTCAAAATCTCACTCTCTCTCTACTCTCTCTCACCGTCTCTCACTCTCTCTCTCTAACCCTCACGGTTTCAATTCAAGAAACCCCGAAGATCACCAAAATTGAAGTGCAAAAGTTGGATTTAAGTGACAAACAAGGAACTATTGCTACTACAAACAAAGATTCGAGGTAAAAATCATTCAATATTTTGAATTTTTGATGTTTAGGTTCAGTTTTCATAAAATCCGAATCATAGGATTAAAGTTGCAAATGTTAATGCATGTTGAAAGTTGTTATAGATATGTTTAAATCGAGTATTGATAATGCCATGTACCAAATTTCAGGTTCTAATTCCACTTCTAAGTATGATCTCAGAAATTATGTGTGTGTTTTAGTAGGTGTTCTTCGGCAAAATGAAGAACATGGGGCTGATTTGGTATATTTAGGTTATATTTTAAAGTATAAAGTGTTAAAATAGTACTACTAAGCTCATATAAGCAATATTAGACTCAAATTATGTAAAAATGGTCAAAAGATAAAGTTCTGGAAAATAAAAGGAATTTAAACAAGTATGAACTCGGCTCGGATGAACCGAATTCGGACCATCCGAATTCGGGCACTGTTCATCCAAAGTCCGAATTCGGACCCCTGCCTAATTCGGACCTACCTCATTTCGGACCAAAACACAATTCGGACTTCAACCCTATTTCGGACCAATAGTATTTCGGACCATCCGAATTCGGATGTGGTCCGAAGTCAGATCCAATTTCACTTACTTTTCATAATTTAAGCTTTAATCAATTACTGACATTAAATCACTATTACACTGACTTGACAGATCATTGTGGTGTTGTCTAACACACATTGATTCAGAGACAAATTGCACTGTACAACCCGCTGTGAGTAATAGATTATCATTCTAACAATTATTGTCTTTGCATTCACTTTTTACATATTCAATGGCATGTTCACATTGTTCATATACATCAATTGGCACTCATGAATGATTTGTTGTTATAATGCACACTCGTACTTGACATGTAACACACATGTAGCCAGCGTTCGTTTGAAAGTGCATCTAGTTACATCATGCTTGCACTGCATGAACATTACTTCACAATCTGATGCCACCTGGACTGGGGCTGACAACAGGCCACTATCGGGGACTGATCATCCCACTCGTTATCCTGGTCAGGTTCGTCACATCCCCGATCAGCATTTGAACTGCCAACCCCATGCTTGCACTGCATGGTTTTCACATACATTGGGGCTTACGCTGCCCGTAGTCACACTATGTTTGTAATGAAATAAATGTTGAATGTATATTCTGTCATCTCACTAAGCAAATTAGCTTACTGTTGACTCACAATGTTTTCAGGCAAAGACAAAGGTGTAGCTGGACCTTCTACTTAAGCAATTTCAATTCAATATCCCAGAGACTTTAGAAGCTATTGGTACTTGAATGTTTGTAGCTTTGGGCTGGGATTTGATACTTTTGAAACAATTATGTTGATGTAATAGTTAGACTTAATCACTGTAGACACTTATATCCATTGCTTTAGTGTGGAACTGCTTAAATCTAATTTAAGTATTCAATTTTAATTATCATGTTATTCATTGGGTCGTGTGTTAATCCTGGTGATTCTAATTGTACTATCAAATTATGAGGACGTCACAACCATTTTTAATCCTAAATTCATATAGCTGACATCATATATAGTTGGTGAACTTGAAATTGCTTTTGTCGGATATTTAGGATTAGTCCAACCTATACCTGATTTTGAATTATAGAATTCGGTATCTTTAGGTTGGTTCAAATATATAGTTTGATATGTTTGACCTTGTTTTATAAACTCATCTTCCAAAGATTTAATTTTCTCGTAAAGTTTCGTTCTTTCATCAAATATGACATGATCTTTCACAGAATAACTTGATGTTTCTAATTCAGCTAAATTCAGTTTTTCTGTTAGGTCAGATATATTGCTATTCAGTGTCTGAATTTGACTTTGAAGATCATTTGCTTTATCTTGTAAATCTGATACAGCTCTTAAAGCTAATGCCTTATCCTTGTAAAAATCTAATACTAACGCATGTTCTTGACTTAATTTGTTTTACAACGAATGGACATTTTTCTTTTCAGCTTTTAAAGATTTTTCAAATTTCTTTAACATATAAGCCATTTGCATCAGTTTTTGTTCTAGCATACAGGAGTCATCCTTTTCCTTGCTGCATCCAGCATCTCCTGTTGCCATCAGTGCTAATTCTTCAGTCAGTTCCTTATAATCATCAGACTCTTCTTTCTCTTCAGTCTCCTCATCTGTCAAACCCACCCAAACTTCATCTTCAGCTATCATTGCAGACTCACTAAGTTCAGAATCATTAAAGACTTCAGACTTCAGACAGATGTGTGCATCTTCATCTAGAATATCTTCGTCTTCAGATAATTGGAGCCAGTGATCATCTTCAGCCATCAAAGCTTTACCGGCCTCCTTTTCCTTTGCTAGTAGTGCCTTACGAGTGTAGTATTCTGAATTCTTAACTACAGGATGTCTACATTCTCTGGCATAATGGCGTGGCTTGCCACAGTTATAGCACTTTTGCTCAGAATCCTTCCTTGGCTGGCTTTTAAAATTTTTCATATTTGTAAGCTTTCTTGCCACTGCTCTCTCCTAATTTATCATATTTGTCCTTCTTTTTAAACTTTCGTGAGCCTGTTTTGTACCTCATCTTATTGTTGGTTGGCTTCCGGTAGAACTTCTTCTGAAATGCCTTCGTCAGTAAGGCCATTTGTTTCTTCATCTCTTCAATTTCAGAATCAGTTGAGGAATCCGATGAGTCGGACTCTGATGAACTGCTGCTCACTACTACCCGAATCTCCTTCTTTAGCTTATATTTATATTTCTTGCCTGCCAACAGAGCTAAAGGATCAACGATTTCCTTTTCAGCCTTCTTCTTTCCTGACATCTTCCTTAAAACAACTTCTGGGTAGTTGTTAAGGTTTTCAAATACCAAGTGAAAGTTCATGTCTTCAATATCTTTGGTTTTCTGAATTATCATTGCGTACTTATCCCACTCTGGATTCAGTATGTTTAGGAATTTGACACTGATGTGTAAATTTGACTTTGTGACACCATTAGTCTTCATTTCACTGACCAGACTGACAAACCTCAGATACGTACTCTCCAGTAGTTCCCCTTCTCTTGCTCTTAAGTTTTCAAATGTCATTAAACTGTTTCTGGCTCTGTTTGTTG
This sequence comes from Centrapalus pauciflorus, assembly GCA_020465985.1. Lineage (NCBI taxonomy): Eukaryota > Viridiplantae > Streptophyta > Magnoliopsida > Asterales > Asteraceae > Centrapalus > Centrapalus pauciflorus. Next base: position 35,625 of record JAANYP010004363.1, read on the forward strand.
CTGCTCTGTCTGAGCCCCTCATCAATTTACAGACCTCATCCCAGATGCTGTTTTTGTGTTGGTTAGACAGGTATAGATGTCATTGGGAATAGATATCAACAAGAGCTTTCTAGCAGTCTTATCACCCAGTTCTGCGTTTTTGTGCTTCATTAAGGTTGGTGATTTCTACTGTTCTTTCAGGGATAGTTGGATTTCCATTTGGTACAGCAGGTATGGTCTCAAGGAAAATAGTTGGTCCGTCATTGAGTGATTTCAGCATTTCATCAGACAGGTCATGGAAACTGATAAACTCAAGGAATCTCTCCCTCCATTGTACGTATTCACCTCTATATAGAATTGGAGGTTTTGTTTCCGACCCCATGGCTAGTGCGTCTTTGGACATTTTGACTGATCAACAGGAATCTTCCAAGATCTTTTAAATGAAAATTTGATTGAAATTGAAAAATTGATCAAACTTGAAGATAAGTTGATCAAACTCGAATGAATATAGAATGAAACTCGAAATGAATGGGATCAAACTCGATCAATGAATGATAAAACTCGAACAATGAATGGAATCAACTCGAATTGTAAAGATGGAAACTCAAATCTAGAAGAAATCAATCAACAGATTAATACGGCAACTCGAATGCAAAGAATACACAACTGGAATGATGCTTCTGTAAAACTCGAATCAAACTAGAATGAACTCGAAATAAGTTGATTGAATATTGGTTAAACTCGAATTGATCTTGTTTAAAGCTCGATTCAAATTGAAATCCACTTAACAATTGTTTTATAAAATTCGAATAAAACTTGCTCCCAACTCGAATGGATTGTAGTTCAACTCGATTGACTCTTCTATTTAACTCGATTAAAATTGAGATCAACTCGATTTAAATTTAGTTATACTCGATTGAAATTGAGTTTAACTCGACTGAAATTTAAAACAACTCGATTGGAACTTCAATGCCACTCGATTAAACTTTTAATGCAACTCGATTGAACTTTCAATGCAACTCGATTAAAGACACTTTTCAACTCGATTAAAGAAACATTTCAACTCGATAAACATATGAATATATCAATATTCGAGTTTTATGATTTTTATCAAAAATCAAGTCCAGAATTCAATCTTTTCACTGAAAATGCATATTTTGATCCCAAATTGAAATCGAAGGTGAGGTTTTCACTTATTAACACTTTTTCTGAAAACTCTTTGGTTAAATGCAGATCAAACACCTTGTGTTTATAAGTGAGGTTTTCACTTATAAACACTTTTTCTGAAAACTCTTTGGTTAAATAATGGGTTTTTCAAAAAATCAGAAAAATCGATGAATCTCCTAGAGTGTTTTGAATTACAGATTGAAACTATTATCAATCTGATCGTTTTTAACTCCTTTTCCTTCGATCAAAATTTCTCAATCAATTATCCACTGAATAAAAAACCTACTGGTTTTTTCAAATTTTCAACAAACCGATGAAACAGTGAAATATTTTTCAAAAATTTCAATCAAAAATCATTCCCATGCTCTGATACCAATTGTTATTCTGGTTAAATCAATCAAACAAACAATTTAAACAATTAAGAACAAGATTCAAAGACTAACCGAATGATTATATTTCTCCAAAATATGATTACAGAGAATGATGAAGAAATGTACTGCAGCCCTAATTCTCTCTGTGCGTTTCCGTGCAATTTCCAAAAACTGAAATGTCAGATCTAATCTAATTACAAAGGAAATTTCTATTTATATCACAAAGTCTACTATGCTATATTTACAAAATAGACCTTAGACTTATTTATTTCATCAATCTAAATAGGATTCTAACAAAAGATAAAATTTTTCTTTCTACATTTCAAATTTACTATTCATATGGCAGATTCATTGTTGAATTGTATTACCTGGATCAATAGTCTAATCTTTACTGCTTTGCATATTTTGTCACTCTAAAGGAACTTGATTTCTCTGCTATGATTTCTTTATTATATCTTGGTGTTTTGATTTGTATCACGAGTTTACAAGTTCAGTCTTGTATCAGAGTGTTATTCTCTACTGTGTCCTTGTCGTTGAAATTTATAGAATACATGCACGGCATGGAACACATGCTCCTACCAAGAAAAGGATTAAAGACACGGAAATTTTGTCTACTTAACTTAAAGCACTTGTGCAAAATGCAAAAGAAAGATGATCATCTTTGGATAACCTTTCGTCATGGTTACAGGGATTGAGTTTTTTTTTTTTTTTGAAGGGGAAAGTCAAAGGTGGATATTTAGTACTTGAAGGAGAATACGAATTATAACATCTTGGAATCAGAATGAGGAAAGCTTCCCCAAACTATTTAGTGATGATTATCATCCTGAATTACACCAAGCGAGGTTAGCCATGCTTAACTCATAGACGTAGAAATGTCAGTGTGTCCTTACTCCTTATCATGTTTTAAGGTTATTGTTTTTGACCATGTCTGGCTAAAGAGATACTTGATGACAAGTTCTTATTTCCTCTATCTTTCTGCACATGCAGAAGAGTATCCTAAATCTGACGGTTAGAAGCTGGTTCTTACTTTCTATGCTCCAAAAGCTAATGAAATGTTGCTTTTTGTGAGTGTTTTTTAGATTCCCTGGGCATCAGCTAGTGCGGTGGCATTTGTCATAGGGATGTTTAGTGAGCGAGAAGAAGGAAGACAACAAGCTTTTGCAGTCACTACTGAAAGCCGTGGAATTGATATAATATTAAAAATTTATGATTGTTGCAAGAACTACAAGGTACATAAGCAATCATATTTTGTTATGTTTTATGCACTAGTGTGTGTATTATTAGAAGAAGAAGACCATTTGCTGAATTTCCAGTATGATAAGATGACTTGTCAGTTGTTGATTTCATAAACACATGTGGTTTTTTTTTTGTTCAGTTACAATCTTGATCTTCAACTTGATTCTTGCTCTATTATTTTTGTGGTTCCCATAGAATGCAATGGTGTATCTATACTACTACATAATATAAATTGTATGTTTATTTAAAAGAAACTATTCATCGTTGAAAACCACCTTTTTTTCATTCAATAACAAAAAATGCCGGTTGTCGTTGTCGCTTTTCGCAGGTATACTGCTAATTCTAAATAAAGTAAGCATATTCACTTAACAAAATAAATAAATTAAATATAAGTAAGTATTTATATGAGTAATATACAATATTTAGAAAGATAAATAATTTATATATATAAATAATTATAATTTTAAAAAATAAAAGTAATAAAAAATTTTAAAAATAAATGTGTAACACCCTAGAACTAATCCCAAACGCCACATAAATAACACATCAACATATATATTATATAATAAACTCTAGCTATTCCCAATATACACACGTGGAAACCTCGATAATTTAAAACTTTAATTACATAATTAAGTCACGGAAATTCCCGGTTACATCATATAATATCCGAAGTGTATATATGTACAGTCCCCAAAACAAAACTATCTCTACGGAAGGTAGCTAACTCCTCGAATCACAGCAAAGGTTAACCTACTTGGGTCCAGCAGACCTACTAGATCTCTGGTCACCTGAGATACACATATTTAAACCTAGGTCAGCTAAAGCTGGTGAGAATGCAAGTGTTAGTGTACGATTATAAAACTCAGTAAAAGAAAGTAAAATCGGTAATAAAGTGTTCAACATTCTCTACTGAACAAGTATATGAGATCCCACAAGATAGCTCAGATAGGTACTTAACCCGTGTGGACGAATCCACGTATCCAAATCCTAGAGCGCACAAAAGCAGTCGGCAGGAGCTCAAAAGGGAATCGGGAGCGATCCGACCCCTGCCTAGCCGTACGGTTTAGTAACTCGGTCGCTCATGTGTCCTAAATCTCATAATATAAAACTCACTTCCCAATAAAGCACATTTATACATGCATGATAATATCTCAGTAATAAAACTCGTAATAGTCTCATAAAGAAAGCTCAGTGAAAGATCATGCAAGTATAAATAATAATCATACAAGTATCTCAGAAAAAACATGCAAACTCACCTGACCCTGGAAACTTACTCCTCAAGTCTCGGTTCCCTGCCTGTATCCCAACCCTATCAACTCGAGACCCTGGAATCACAACATAATACTCAATATCACAACCACGGCTCGTTAACTCTATACACGACTTCTCAAGACACACATACAAACCCGGAAACCTAAACACAAAACTCACAAAGCCCAAAACCCTAACCCTAAACCCTAGTCGGATCGCGGTCGCGCTCCTTCATCGCGGTCGCGCTCCTTCAATCGCGGTCGCGGTCGCGCTGCTCGATCTTGGCTGCGCTCACATCCCGGTCCGCGCTCAAATCAAACCGCCCGTGAGCCATCGCGCCCAGGGCAACGTAGCCCGGGCTCATCCCAAGAACATCGCGGCTGCGTTCAAGAATTATACAAGGGAATCATCCCCATCCCAATTCAGATCAATTTTTCCCATTTAGCTTACCTCGAATTTGCTCATAACCACATATAAACCTAATTCAACCTTCCCAGCAAGAATTAACACAACGAAATTCACACAATTAGAAGAACACTTGATGACGAATTTGCAAGCTTTTTCCTCAATTTCTTGGCTCAATCCAAGACTAGTTGCTGCCACAGATCACAAACACACACTCACACTTAGCTCTCTGACTTTGGAAATGAAATTGGGAAGCAAGCTACCAACTAGCTCAACGTATATATACGTTTTGGTTATAACTCGGCTCGGTACCCAATATCCGATCTCGTTATCACAAAACAAAAGTTTATGTCACCGGGTCCCAATTTAATAAATAATCACCAAGATTATAATCTTTTATAAAAACTTAAATCCATAAACTGGTTAATCCAAAATCTGATCACGTGACGGTTCCACGTATAACTAAATTACTCGTCCAACTCGATAATAATATTATAATTAATCCAATTAAATAACAAAATGTATATATAGTTGAATAAATAATTGAACTTAATTGTAATATTAATAATAATACAAGTTATTAATTTACAAATCCATATATATAAATTTTACTTTAATTAATTTTTTTTATAAAATAATAAAAAACATATCAAATCAATGATAATAATAATAATAAAAGACAACATATTAAAAAAGTAATATTTTGGTTAAATTGTAACAATAAGAAAAAAACTAAATATCAAATAAATAATAATAGGATAAAAATAATTAGAATAATATAAAAAAAGTAATTAGTTAGTTAGGGACCAAAACAGAAACAAATTTAAAATGATATGACCGGTCAAAAAATTAAAAGTATAACAAAACGACAACCATATGCACTGAAATTGTAATTCCGAAATGAAAATGATTATTACCATAATTTATATATAACCACAGGGATGAAAATTGTAACTTACCCTTAAAAATATAATCATTCAAACAAGTTCGTACATATACAAGTAAATAAACTAATTAGGTTGCTAAATATAAAGAGCAATATTAGGAAAAACGACTGGAAAAACTAAAATTAAGATAACTGATAAGATGACATGTGGTATCAAACACTTTAATATTAATATAGATATAGATCGATATAGATATAGATAAGGCTATGGATAGGAGATGCGTATAACTCTATATTACACTTTTATAATATGCTTGTGTTATTTAAAGAGAAAAAACATTCCCCAAATTAAATAAAAAGAAATGGCAAAAAATTAAATATTTTTCTAAAATAAAATAATAATTCATAGATGATTAAATAAAATAAGTAAAATAATAATGACCAATAACATGATCGAAGCATTACAAATTTTGAATCAATTTACAAAAAGCGAGCATCTTCATTTCATTGTAGCACATACCCTACCCATTCTATCTAATCATTCTACCTAATGCAGTACAACCAAATAGAATACATTCTTCATGAATCAGATCTTCCCTGTTAGGCAACTACTTCTATCTGAAAAGCAAACCATGCTCGAAACTTATGGATATGCTTCCCTATTACAGCTATATTAATTAAAATAAACAGCAAAAAATTAATTCATGTTATGGGTCATCCGCTTCTAAGCAGAAGCATCCATTTGGACAATGTTTGTATAATCTGGGTCGGTTCAACTTTCTGTTTAAAATCCATTAAACACGTAAACTTATAATTCAAAGCTGATTTACACGTTGAACCCAACTGTAAATGATAGTAACAAGAACAATGTTACATCGACCAGGACCAATAGACCACATCTCAGATATCAATTTTAAATCTTAGAAGTTGGATTTCAAACATACAGATCTAACTTATTTAGAAGACCATCAAAAAACACAATTCTTTTACAATCTGTAACATATACGTCGCTTGTTTCTCCAACTTTTGTTGAGGACACATTGACCTATATGTCTTTCATGATTCAAATTGCTTTTTTACTTGCCTTACCACATCAATATCCAACAAATATAAAGTACAAATTTACAAGAACAAAGTTAGTTTTTAAAGTAGCAGTATAGATGATTTTGGTATTTGGCATATTGTTGAATCACAAAAAATAAAATAAGAACGTTTTATATTGTTTTTTTTAATACTGAGATAAGGAAATTAACAGAAACAAAAAATTTGTATTTTATTTATTTTTCAATTTACAGTGTTCATTTGATTTCTGATATTTTAATAGAAAAACGTGAGAAATGATCTTTTGGTAATTGGTATACATTTGAATCTTTGCAAGCTAACAACTTGAGAACCAAAAGAATAACTATCAAATTACATAAGTAATATATATTATTCAAGTCATCTATTTTTTTAATTTATATTTCTTTCTATTAACGAATCCTAAAACTGAATTATGATAGATGAAATCATTCAGTTTTACGAACGTTTAGTAAACGATAATGACATATAAACAAAGATCGATATAAATAACAATTCACTATTTATGTTTCTAGCTCTGCCATTTTGATAAAGAAATAATAAAATAAAATCAATTTTCTATTCATTCATAGTGTGAATTAAAATTTTGGTTACATAATAAAGTGTTTATATAAAATCACAACCCATATTACCTATCTTTATATTTTGTTATCTGAAACATACTGTTAATGTTTAAAACAGGAGTAAAGGACATTTTTGGTCCTTGTGGTTTGATGGTTTACCCGGATTCAGTCCTTTAACCATAAAAATGTCAAATTTCATCCCTATTTTGCTAAGTTTGTGCCCTTTTAGTCCCTCGTCCGTTAAACTTAACGACACAACCGTTAAAGTTGTAAGAATGACATTTTTACCCTTTTCATTGAGACGCTTTTAGTCCCTATTGTTTTATTATTTACCCATTTATAGTCCAACATTTATTTTTTTTATTTTTATCTTTATAATTATATTATTTATAGATATACTTAATTCATTATAAACACACTTATTTTATTTATAAATATAGTTATGTTTTAATATTTTATTTACACTTACTATTGTTCGTATTTTATTTAGAATTTAACTTTTATTTTAATTTAAATATATATTTCTTTACTAATTTATTTAAAGTTCATCTTCTATATTAATTTTAATTTTTATAATATTATTGTTGACATTTATGTATGTAATTTTGTTAGTTGTGTTTAAGTAAATATAATATCGTCGATATTTTTCCTTTCCAAAGTCACTATTTCTTCAAGTATCTTCCAACCTAATCAATTATCAACACATAAATATATTATATGTGTTGGATATATATATATATATATATATATATATATATATATATATAGATACAGGTTCATTAGCGTACCTATGAGATTCCAGCGTACCGAGCGTACCCTAATGTGAATGATCATTCACATATATTTTTTTTGAATAGACATGTATAAGACAACATTATAAGACTTTTTTTCAAAAGGAGCAATATCATAAATCTTGTGAATGTTAAAAAAAGATCATGTGAATGGTCATTCACACCATTCACATTGTGTGAAATGACCATTCACATGGATGACCATTCACATAAATATGCATTCAGCATTCACATAATTTTTAAGGACACAGAAAGCGTGAATGTATGTGAAATTCATATATCATGTGTATAACATTAATTTAAACATGATTATAAGAAAAAAAATTGAAAAAAAGTTTTTTAAGGTTGGTACCTTTGGGTGCACTTGATTTCGAGAGGTACTTTTTTGAACCTGACTCTATATATATATATATATATATATATATATATATATATATATATATGTGTGTGTGTGTGTGTGTGTGTGTGTGTGTGTGTTCGAGTGAGTACTACCTAATACACAGCGCACCCGAAGGTATCACTCGTAAAATTATTTTTTTGAAAATTTGTTCACAAACATGTATTAATTAACATTACACAGATAATATGTGAATTTCACGCAAATTCGAACACTCTAAGTGCATGAAATCACGCACCACATATATGCAAAATTATGTAAGTGTGCGTTCACATCATTTTTTAGGAGCTAGAAGATGTGAATGTATGTGAAGTTTACATATAATCTTCATAATGTTAATTAAAACATGTTGTAGGGATATTGTGCCCGATACCAATTATAAAATATAAGAAATATATTACGAATTACAATTCAAGAAATGAAATTACAATACACGGAAATAAACGAAATACGAAAAATAAAGTTACAAGTAAAGAAATAACGGTACTGAAAATAAATTACAATACAGAAAAGAAGGCTGAGTCTCGTGTTAGACACGATTCCCTTAAAACAGATTCGAAGTCTGTTTCCCAGGGTACAACAGCCAAAGCAGCGTGTACTGCCGGAGGTAACCAACTTGCCTGAAAAAACACGTGAATTTAAGGTGATCTTCGTTCTTGGAAGCAGCAACGTCTTGCCGTTAAAGTGTAAAACCTTTCAAATATCTCAAGTGTTTCCAGAATATTTTTTTAAGTAATTTGGTGTGTTGAATCTCCTATTATTTTATAGGAAATTTGAGTTGAAACAACAAAATTAATCATCTTCTTAATTAAAAAAACCGTTTTGTAATATTCCATTATTACAAGGTTTATTGTCAATTAATCATGAGTAATTATGTGTTGAAACAAAATAGTAACAGCTCATTAAAATCAGGGTTGGCCGAACAGCTTGAGCCTGAAGTTGCTGATCAGGGTTGGCCGAACAGCTTGAGCCTGACGCTGCTGCTGACCAGCCTTGGCGCTGTTGACCAGCTTGAGCCTGTTCTTCACGCAACCTGCTCTCACCCGGAGTAAAAAAGTTGTCTCGCACGAGCCCTGATTTTCGGAGCTGCATTCGTGTCCGCAGGTGCTGGCGTACACGAGTTCAGTGGATTTTAGCCTTCGAGGTCCAAGATTTGCACCCCCCCCTGCGCGCGGGTAGGCATTGGAGTAAAACCACAAACAATCTTGCCATAGCTTTGAACCCTCCTCCTTATAAACCCACTTTGGTTTCATCTTCCTTCCTATGTGGGACTCTCTTCACCCACTTAGAAGATGTTTCTTTCATTCCAAACACCAATCTTTGAGCATCGATATCTCATTCATCTTAGCTCCGTTTTGGACGTTCTTTATATCTATCCTCTCTTCAAGGAGAATACAAACCCACAAAATATTCATTATATATGTCACAATTATATATAATTATATTTGGTCCAAAACCATGGAATAACCACTTTTTTCTTTGAAAAATTTACACTTTTTTTCCAACACATGTTTATGTAATAATAAATTAAAAAAAAAAGTTTTTTAAAGGTGGTAGCTTCCATATTCTATATATATATATATATATATATATATATATATATATATATATATATATATATATATATATATATATAATATTTTCAAGTATCTTCCAATGTCATTATTTCTTCATGTATATTCACATATGTATATAATTTATGTGTTGATAATTGATTAGGTTGGAAGATATTTGAAGAAATAATGACTTTGGAGAAGAAAAATATCGACGATATTATATCTACTTAAACACAACTAACAAAATTACATACATAAATGTCAACAATAATATTATAAAAATTAAAATTAATAAAGAAGATGAACTTTAAATAAATTAGTAAATTAATATATATTTAAATTAAAATAAAAGTTAAATTTTAAAATAAAATACGAACAATAGTAAATGTAAATAAAATATTAAAATATAAGTATATTTATAAATAAAATAAGTGTGTTTATAATAAACTAAGTAAATCTATAAATAATATAATTATAAAGATAAAATAAAATAAAATAAATGTTGGACTATAAATGGGTAAATAATAAAACCATAGGGACTAAAAGCGTCTCAATGAAAAGGGTAAAAATGTCATTCTTACAAATTTAACGGTTGTGTCGTTAAGTTTAACGGACGAGGGACTAAAAGGGTACAAAATTAGCAAAATAGGGATGGAATTTGACCTTATTATGTTTAAAGGACTGAATCAGGCTAAACCATCAAACCACAAGAACCAAAAATGACCTTTACTCTTAAAACAGTGTTGATATATGTATCTTTTTACGAATGATGCCCTTTTTATACACATCAATGTCATATCATTTAACTTGATTACTTGAGAAATTAAAACCTAAATAAAAAAAAAAGTTGAATGTAAAGAAAAATAAATTTTGCATTAAATGATGCATGTGTGGTGCATATAAAAATTCTCAAATAAAATTGAAAATGTGATGATGAAAATGGATGTCAACATCAAAAGTAGGAACCGAGTTAACATTTGACAAGATTGAGCCTGGGTCCCTCGTGGAATCAATCCTACAGTTGACATGATTTCAGTTGTCTTGTATCCTCCTGACAAAGTAATTCACTTTATTTATTTTACTTTATTTTTGAATTATTTATTTATTCTTTTTATTTCTTGACATTCCATACCTTTTAAAATAAAATTTTTTGGTTATTTTCTTATTGTTAAACACTTACATATTGTTTTCAAAACCACTTTAAAAAAAAAAAAAAGTTAAGGAAACACAAAAATGTTATGTTTTTTGATTATTAGAAATTAAAAAAAAAATTACAATTTACTTTCTTCTTGAACCTTTTCCTTTCATATTTGGAAAGAAAATAAAGAAAAAGAAAGACACATTTCTATAAATTATCTTTAATAATATTGATTTTCTGTCTTTCTCCATTTTTTAAGAACACAATCCATTAAATTTCATTCTTCTTTCTTCCTTGATAAAAAATACAATCACATTTATTATTATTTTTCTTGTATTTCTTTTGTCGTCCTTCATCTTTTTTCCTTTTTTTAAGAGAGAATTTCATATAAGTCCCTATAAAACTGCATAATATCATATATACCCGAGTCAAAAAAAGAATTTCATATATATCCTCCTAAAACTTCATAATATCATATTTACCCAATTTAAAATTTTAATATCATATATACCCTTTAAAACCTTTAAATATATCAAATATATCCAAATTATTTATTTATTCTTTTTAATTAAGAATTCTATTAATTTTAAAAAAGTTTAAACCCTGAAATTTTTTTTTTTTTTGCTAATGACATTTATACCCCTTGTTTTCCAAACACCTCTTGCGTATCAGTAACATTCTGGAACGCTCCCTTCTTTTCCAAACACTTTCATCGACACACGGAAGATGAAACTTCTCCCTTCATCGATCAGCAACACTCATCGATCAGCAGCACACGATCATTCATAAACATCTCCCTTCATCGATTGGGTCTGTTATGTGTCTCGGGTTTCTGATCAATGGATTTTGAGTTTTGTGTCGAATGTGATTCTGAGTTTTTGTGTGTCGAATGTGATTGGCTCTGTTCTCTTACTCGATTTCTAATCAATGTGTCGAATGTGATTCTGAGTTTTCTTCTCTGTTAGTCGATTTTTCTCACAGTTGGCTCTTTAGAACTTTTTGAGTGATTGATCATGACAGAATGTGTTTTTGAGGTTTTAGAGGTTTAATTGTTTTTGAGGTGTTAGAGGTTTAATTGTTTTTGAGGTTTAATTGTTAATCAATAGAATATGGGTTTAATTTTTGAGGTTTAATAGTTCGACATTGTCAGCAATGGCGATGTGAAACAGGAAAGAATGTTAAATTGTTGACAACACCAGAGAGAGAGAGAGCGTGCGCACAGTACACAATAATTAAAAACTTGGTAAATGTAAAAGGAATTTATTTAATGATGATAATGATGTGAAACAGCAAAGAATGTTAAGATTGTTGACTTTGAAGCATAAAATGTTAAATTGTTGACTTTGATAACTTTGAAGCGAATGTTAGTTTAATTCTGTTTTTGAGGTTTTGTTTAGGTTTTGTTTAACTGTGTTTTTGAGGTTGGTGATCATGAGAAACAGTATCAAGACATGTATAATTATCATTCATGTTTATATGTTTATCTGGTTGTTCATTCACAAGAAATAAAAAGGGTAGATTGGTCATTTCTTTATTAATTGGGTAAATACGATATTATGAAGTTTAAGAAATAAAAAGGATAGGTTGGTCATTTCTTTATTAATGAATATTTAATATGAGTTTAAAGTAATAAAAAAGAATAAATAAATAATTTGGATATATTTGATATATTTAAAAGTTTTAAAGGGTATATATGATATTAAAGTTTTAAATTGGGTAAATATGATATTATGAAGTTTTAGAAGGATATATATGAAATTCTTTTTTTGACTCGGGTATATATGATATTATGCAATTTTATAGGGACATATATGAAATTCTCCCTTTTTTTTAATCCTCTCATAATAAGAGAAGAGGGTGTTAGGGTAAACATAATAGAAATTAACTTACTAGATAATTAAGTCATCATCTTTAAGCATCTTTATGTATTCACTTTTAAATATGGAAGAAAATGAACATTTTTTTATATATTTTTGGGTTAATATCGAAAAAACTCTATAAACTTTTATCATTTTTCACGATTAAATCGCTAACCTTTTTTCCGATTGTTTAAGTCCTTAAACCATTTTTATATTACTCAAAAGTATATATTTTTGACAGTCTACCGGATAAGTAGGTAAACACAACCAATAAAACAAAAAGTCTAGGAAACACAAAAATGTTATGTTTTTTGATTATTAGAAATTAAAAAAAATTACAATTTACTTTCTACTTAAACCTTTTCCTTTCATATTTGGAAAGAAAATAAAGAAAAAGAAAGACACATTTCTATAAATTATCTTTAATAATATTGATTTTCTGTCTTTCTCCATTTTTTAAGAACACAATCCATTAAATTTCATTCTTCTTTCTTCCTTGGTAAAAAATACAATCACATTTATTATTATTTTTCTTGTATTTCTTTTGTCGTCCTTCATCTTTTTTCCTTTTTTTTTCCTCTCATAATAAGAGAAGAGGGTGTTAAGGTAAACATAATAGAAATTAACTTACTAGATAATTAAGTCATCATCTTTAAGCATCTTTATGTATTCACTTTTAAATATGGAAGAAAATGAACATTTTTTTATATATTTTTGAGTTAATATTGAAAAAACTCTATAAACTTTTATCATTTTTCACAATTAAGTCGCTAACCTTTTTTCCGATTGTTTAAGTCCTTAAACTATTTTTATATTATTCAAAAGTATGTATTTTTGACAGTCTACCGGATAAGTAGGTAAAACACAACCAATAAAACAAAAAGTTTAGGAACTTAATCACTAAAACATGTAAAGATAGTAGGTTTTTGAATAAGACAAACATAGTTAACGGACTTAAATAATCAGAAAAAAGTTTAGGGACCTAATCACAAAAATAAGAAAAGTTTATGAGTTTTTTCAATATTAACCCTTCTGTATATACTAATCTAAGAGGTGCGAGTGAATCGACACAATGGTTCGGATGTGCCTCTTCACGAACGGTTGCGACTTTTACTAATAGTTGCAACTCTTCATACTATGCCTATTACAACTTAGGCACTTGTACTTTTCTAAATACATATTTGTACACACATACTCTAAAATATTGCATAATAGGTACCGAATTATTTATTTTGTCATCAAACTTCAACAGAAGCCTCCCAAAAATGAGTTAAAAAGAGAGTCTAATTAAGATTATCTTCAATTCATACTCCAAAAACTCATTTGTTCTATACTTAGAGCTTGGAGGACCTGAAAGGCTGAAACCTCTCCGGCCTTAATCCATGTTTGGAGAAAATTTTGATCTGTTTGTTACTTTCCTCTATATTTGAAGGATCACTATTAGTTCATTCTTTCAAAAAATTAACTTTCTCTTTATTATTTATATATTTTAATAATCTTGTATAATTTGTTATATCAATGTAGTGAAGTTAAAAGAAAATAATTTATATAAAGAATGTAATAATATAGGGTATGTTTGGCACGACTAGTTGTAGTTTCGAGCTGGAACTGTGAGATGGAACTTTTAGGGTATGTTTGGCATGACTAATTGGAATTGTGTGCTGGCCGGAGCTGTGAGCTGGAATTTTTAGTAGCTTAAGCTTTTTGAAAGAGTTGTAGCTTTTTATTTTTATAAATGTGTGTGGTAAAAGTAGTTGAAACACCTTTCCAACTAATATAGATGTTTTACGAACAATTAATAATAATTAATGATAAATACTTGCGGAATTATAGTCAAATTTAAATTTCATAACAAAAGCCATCAACATGATTCTCTTCACCTTACTACCTATCAATATGCAAATTGTGGTGAATCATGGATCAAAGTTTAAATGTTACAATGTTTAAGCATCCAAATCAAAACAGAAGTCCGCTAAATCCCAACCCCAAGCACGCCAAGCCATAAACCAAAACAATGGATCCGCTAGTCAAGCTCCAATCCACTATCAAGATGGTCCAGCGTGACATTTTCTATAACCTGAAAAGGTTAATAACTAGAGGGGGTCAACAATAAGTTGAGTGAGTTACTAGGATTAATAAAACACACTATACAAAGTAGATGCATATCCCCCTCGATACAACCAACAATCAAGTGATAATATGCTCAATTTAAACTTAGAGCTAGTCCACAATATGTATTGATCTATTTGTTGACTTAGAGCTAGTCCATTACTCAAATTGCTGACTTAGAGCTAGTCCATTGCTCCATTTGCTGACTTAGAGCTTGTACATTGCTCAATTTGCTGACTCAGAGCTAGTCCATTGCTCCATTTGCTGACTAAGAGCTAGTCCATTGGTCAATTTCGCTGACTTAGAGCTAGTCCGTTGCTCAATTTGCTGACTTAGAGCTAGTCCAGGTACCATGGAATTCCAGGTTAGGCCAAATGAACAAGAATACAAGATAATAATTAGAAGATGTAATTTATAATTATTTGGAGGGTAAAAGAATACTTTTGTTGGATCAAAAGCAAAGCTCGTTTTGAAAGCTACTTGATGTGGAAGAGCTTTTGAGAGTTTTCAAATCCTAATCAAAAGCTTAAGCTCTTATCAACCAAAAAGTGTTTTTGAGCTTGAGCTTCGTAAAATCAAAAGCTGAAGCTCCTAAAAACTTCCAAAAACTCATCGTCATACGCAACCTTAATATTAATAAAAAGTTATAGTTTATAATTATTTAGATGGTAAAAAAGTAATTTTGTTTGACCAAAAACCTAAACTTGAAAACAAGCCACTTCAAGGAGCTTTCAAAACGATGCATATATATGTATATATATATATATATATATATATATATATATATATATATATATATATATATATATATATATATATATATATATATATAGGGTCGAGATCCATGAAAAACTATATTAGACTGGAGTACTGGAAAACCATATCAAATGTACATGTTCATTATGATAAAATGTTAAATTTCATATAAAATTATAATATACATATGTTCAAAATTGCATTATGATTCACTAATTCATATCATTTACATGTTTATTGAGACAAAATGTTTAATTTCAAGCAAAAATGCGTAATATACACATGTTCATGCATATTGCACATTTGAACATGTGCATATTGTTATTTTGCACGAAATTGAACATTTTATCTTAATGAACATGTAATTGATGTGAACTAGTCAATAATAATGCACAGTTGAACATATGTATATTGTAGTTGTGCATTAAATTTAACATTTTACCGTAATGAACATGTACATTTAATATGGTTTTCCAATACTTCAGTCAAAGATGGTACTCCATAGATCTTGAACATACATACATACATACATACATACATACATACATACATACATACATACATACATACATACATACATACATACATACATACATACATACATACATACATACATACATACATACATACATACATACATACATACATACATACATACATATATATATATATATATATATATATATATATATATATATATATATATATATATATATATATATATATATATATATATATATAGACTAAAGATCTTCTGTGAACACTTTATTTATTGTGAACAACCATAAAATAGCTTTTGAATCTTATGAATCTTGTTGAAAATACTACCGAAACACTTCTATTAACATATTAATCTTATTGGATTCTATGAATTTTATTAAATCCTATGAATTTGTCAAATCTTATGAATCTTGTTGAATCCTATGCATCTTGTTATAAAAACTACAATAAACCTTTTGAATGTTCTGAATCTTGTTGTAGACACTTCTATGAACCTTTTGAATCATATGAATCATGTTACAAACACTTGTTGATATATATGAATGATTATCTGTATTTTTTTTATTTGTTCACAATGGATCTCATATATATATATATATACACACACACATATACATATATATATATATATATATATATATATATATATATATATATATATATATATATATATATATATATATATATATATTAGTTTTAACAATCGTTATTGGATATTTTTTATGGGTTAATATTGAAAAAACCCCACGCGCTTTCATGCAATTATCGATTAAGTCACTGAACTTTTTTCCCGAGTATTTAAGTCTTAAACAAAGTTTGTCTTATTCAAAACTATATATTTTTAACATACTACCTGCTTAATAGGTAAAATAATTAGTTCATCGAATAGTTTATTATTAAAAAAACCAACTTTCTTTTCTAATTTTCACGATTAAGTCACTGGATTTTCTTTTTTCTTGTTTAGGATACTGTACCGTAAACCGGGTAGTGACCTGCTAAGCCGGTCAAATATATAATTTTGAATAAGACAAAACTTGTCTAGAGACTTAAACATTCGTAAAAAAAGTGTAGTGACTTAATCGATAAATTCATGAAAGTTTGTAGGCTTTTTTCAATATTAACCTTATATGGAAACCATTGTAAAGATTGCAATTTGTGTATTTCCAGGATTGTGAATAAAATATTAGTTTGAGTAAACCTGTGAATATTTGTGCTTGATCCAACAGTGGTATCATAAAAAGTTATAGTTTCCCAACATTGGTATCAGAGCGACAGGGCAATTGATCCTACAAGCCTCATCATTTACCGAAGGCAACAGAAACAACTTCGAAATACACCAGACGATTAGAACATCATCGTTTAGGAAATTGGCAAAAGAAATTGCCAATTGATACTCAAGGCGGCCAAAACACATAAGTGTTCTACCACCATCCGGCACCATTTCATCAGAGAAATCAGTTTGATTTCAAGAAGACGAGACAAATCAGAATCAAGACAAGATTCAAATAGAGAAATCAGACAAATTTCTCATCATCACAATAGGAAAAACCCCACTGAACCAAAGCAATAGTTCATCAATTTCAAAGCAGTAAAGCACCTCGAGAATTTCATAGGCAACATATCACAGAAACAGAAAGCACATCAAGACTGAGGCAACAAGAAATCAGATAAGGGCAACATATCGAAGCATAAGTAACAGAAATCAGAAAGTTACACCTGATTTCAAATAAGCATCCGTCGAAGAAACCCTCAACAGCCCTCAAGTTGCCATCGCAAGAAACCACCAATCGCCACCATAACAAGATAGGACCAGCGATTAGGGTTCTATCCGACCATAATCAGCATCACATCGGAACCAAGGGTTGGTTAATTGGAAACCATAGGCACCGATTAGAAATAGATTTAGTAGAAGAAGCGATTGGGTTTACCACCAGAAACAAGCATCGAATACACCAACCGTAGCACCACTTCAAGAAAAGGGGGGGGGGACCAGAAGGTTACAACGTTTCAGAAAAGGGGGTTGTAGCGATTAGAAGATATCAGAGGTCAGCTCAAAGAGAAGTAGGCCGGTTCAAAAAATAAATAGACACGAAATGGCTCCTTGATAAGCCAGTTCATGACCCGATCCTCAACAGCAAACATCTATGAAGTCAACTGAGCATAAAAATATAGCGAATGATCTAAATACCTTGTTTAAAAATTTTTTGACGACTATTTTGATAAGAACATATTGATAAATCTAATATGGTTACTGACAGTTACTGAAGATCCTGATGTCGTCTCAGATCATTCCGCACCGACAATTTCTGGAGATTCTGTACAAGTATCAACAAATTCGGAGAATATAATTACACCTATAGATGTTCCTTCTGAAAGTGCTCAACAGTCTACAGCTCAAGAAACTCAACATTTACCCTTGAATAATCAAACCCCTGGAACCCCTATTCCAATTGAGATTACCACAACTTCGGAATCTACTCCCTATCAACCCTATCTTGATTTAGACCCCAATGAAGACCAATATCAACCTTACCCTCAAACACATTAATGGACAACGGATCACCCTCCAGAAAACATCATAAGAAATCCCTCTGCGTCAGTTCAAACCCGAAGAGCTACAAACAACGAGTGTTTATTCTCAAATTTTTTGCGTAACATCGAACCAAAGACAGTTAAAGAAGCTCTTTAGGACTCTGACTGGATTGTCGCCATGCAAAAGGAGCTGAATCAATTTGAAAGGTTGAGAGTTTGGAGATTGGTAGATAAACCGAAGGATAAATCTGTCATTGGCATGAAGTGGATCTTTAAGAACAAGAAGGATGAACACGAAGTGGTCATCCGTAACAAAGAAAGACTTGTAGCCAAGGGATACAGTCAATAGGAAGGGATTTACTATGACGAAACGTTTGCTCTAGTTGCAAGAATTGAGGCTATACAGATGTTTCTAGCTTTTGCGGCTCACATGAATTTCACTGTTTATTAGATGGACGTAAAGACGACGTTCTTGAATGGGGAACTCAAAGAAGAAGTATATACATATCAGCCAGAAGGATTCGTAGATCCTTCGAAGCCTGATCATGTATATATGTAACATCCTAGGATTTAAATTGTGGTAATCGAGGATACTTAGTTTAAATTCTTATTTAATGTAATCAAGTTGGATTATTCATGAAAATTATGTATTCGGAAATATGAAAAGTTGGTTGTAATGATAAGTAATTAATAATATTTTAGAATTTCAAATTATTATTAAGTATGATGAAATTTAAAATGTTCATAAAATAAAGATTGAAACTTTATATAAAGAAATCAGATAAGTGGAGGGGCCACTTATGTCAATATCTGAAAATGGGATGATAAAAGACTCTTAGTCTTTCAAAGAGTTCATTTCAACTTCTTCACTTCCAAACACACACACACAAACTCTCTCTAATATTCTGCTTAGAATTCAAGTTTCGTGGAAGAAATTTGTGGATTAAAGGTAAAAACATCAAGATTCAAGTCTGAATCAAGGTAAGAAAATGATTTCTTAAGTTGGGAGTTCTTGGAAGAGTTTAAAAAAATGCAAATTTGGATTTTTAATCTGAGGAGTTTTGCTTGCATGTATGTTATTATAGTTGGAAAACATCTATTAAAGATCTTAGAAGCATTAGAAACAAAAATCGTCTAATGAATCGATCAAAAAGGTAAGAAATATGACTTTTTGTGAGTTTTTGTGTTCACGGGGGTTTTCCTCATTTTGGTTAAATCTGGAAGAAATTGGGTGTTATTGAGGAAAATAGTGTATAAACACTCCAAATATGTTATTATATCATTTGTATGGATTGCATGTAAAAAAAACCGAGTTTGACAAATTTCTGATTAAAAACCCGTAGCTGCGATTTGCAATTCTGCAGGTCGACTCGGCGAGTCGCCAAGAACATCAACACGATAAGAAAGGTTTCTAAGTGTTGAGACCCGCATTCAGGTTGGAACGAACTTCGGATGTGACCCAACTTCGGGTGGGGGACCTGAACTTCGGATGAGTCAAATTTCGGGTCAAAGTATCTCAGGTATAATCGAACTTTGGCCGAGGATCTGAACTTCGGAACTCGACGAGTCGGCCTCAGTTCATGCAAAATTCGATTCTGGTTTAAAGGACCCGAACTTTAGGACTAAAAATCAAATTTTGAGATAACTTTAATATTATAAAATGACATTTAATGATGGGTTCTTTGGACTTAATAACGATCCGAACCATGGGTGGTAAATATGAAATTCGGATGTGAATCCGAAGATTTAACACTTAAATTTGTGAAACTTGATGCGAATCAATAATGAACGAATATTGATAGTAAATTTTCCTATGAAAA
This sequence comes from Centrapalus pauciflorus, assembly GCA_020465985.1. NCBI lineage: Eukaryota > Viridiplantae > Streptophyta > Magnoliopsida > Asterales > Asteraceae > Centrapalus > Centrapalus pauciflorus. Next base: position 56,025 of record JAANYP010004363.1, read on the forward strand.
TGAAACAGGTCCCTTGTGGTGTTGTTAAACACATCGGGTATTTCTTGATTCCGGTTGAAAGCCCGAGTAGAAACAATATTAATTGAAGTTATTTAACGCACCCATTGTGAGTACTTATGATTGTATATGTCTACATTTGTTTTATGTTAGCTGTTGTCTGCTGAGGCATGTTGATCCTATTCGTTTGGCACTCTACTAACATGCATTTATTTTGGGGCACATTTTTACTTGTATACATGTTTTACATGTTTTGTTTCTTTGTTGTGCATCAACATGATGGGCTTGCGAGCCATAACTGTTAATCTGGTGTTAGGGAGGCTATATGACCTAGAGTCGATCACTCCGAAATCCCGAGGAGCAGTCTAAGAAACCTGATGATAAATTCGCCTCAGATGATGTGTTTGTGCCGAGTAATGGCTCGAAGGAGCTGCAAACAGTTCCGTACTTCATGTACGAAGAGGGTAACGGCGTTTGTTGCCGGTGTTACTCTTGTATATTGCATAAAGACTTGTAGAATATATAATCTCTGTACTCACTAAGCTTTGCTTATCCCATAGTTGTTTACAGTTTTCAAGAAAGGGAAAATCCGCTGCTGGACCTTCTAGTTAGGTCATATTATGAAGTCTTGGAAGATTCTCTACTACACAATCGGTAACTGATATATAGGAACATCATTGTAATATTTGGGATGGTTGTAATAGTTATTGAGTATGTAGAAGCTAGACTGGAACCTTGTAGCACCATAGGGTGTTTGACTTTTTTTTTTAATTATGTACTTTCAATTTCCTGTAATGTACAAAGTGTTTCTGATCAATGTTTAATTGTGGGTTGTGATTAATCCTAGGTGATGTAATGGTGGTTATTGTGGCAAGTGTGTCACAACGAATGATATTAGAGCAGTAGTTTGAGATTCAAGTGTCCGGGAGGTCTTGGTCTCAAACATATGCCATATTTAAAGACACCACCCACAATAAGTTATATGTTTTAAACCTGCTCTAATAAATAACCTGCCACAATAATCAGGTTATTTAATACGGGACAGTGGGTGGTGTCTTTAAATAAATAACCTGATTATTAAACAAGTTATATGTTTTAAATTTCAGAATATGTCTGGAGAAGGAATGACACCACAAGAGAAAAGGGAATGATGCTAGCAATGATGGCAGAGCAAAACAAAATGATTCAGGAACAATTTCGGGCTCGGGATGAGGCCGAAGCTAAGTCTGAACTTGAGCATGACATACTGTCATAATCAAGTAAACGACCACTATATGGACGTTTTATAACTTCAAAATATGAAATTGTTTTACATAGACCGAATAAAATAAAGAGTAGTTCGCAAGTTACAGAGATTTAAATACATAATTAAACTATAAAAAATGATGTAAATAAATCCCCGAGTTTTGAAAATGATGCGACTCTAAAATGAATGGAAGCCTTGGAATGCTTCCGATGCAGTGCTCGTGCCTTAATTACCTGAAAATACACACTAAAATACTTCAAAAAAATTGTTGGTGAGTTCATAGGTTTACACGTAAAGATGACTTGTATGGACATCAATAGTTGAGTTTGAATTTATAAAACATAAATTCCATGTTATGTATTACATAAAACCATCATGAAACCGAAACTTAATTATGAGTTTGCCCTGTGCAGTATTCCCCATTGTAATACCGTAATGTTAAATATATATGCACCCTTTGCAGTTGGAGCGACCAACCTAGGTGGGAGACATTAATCCCGATAGATCTATCCATAATATATTCGCGCTTACATAAAATGTAACTAACAGTTCATGATCTGAGGGCTGATGGAACCACATGTGTAATACATAATAGAAATGTAGTTTCTGTGTCCATATGAAAAAGTAGCATGTATTTCTACCCCAAAACATAACAGTGTGAAAATAGGGGCTATGAAAACTCACCGTGAATTGATGGCAAAACCAGCGTAAAAGCGTAGATTTTGTTGATGATTTGAGATGAGACTTGTAGGTCCCGAGAGGTTCCCAAAGTATATAGTTATAAGCTGTAGAGGGGGGTGAATACAGCAATTTAAAAACTACACACTCTTTTCTCAATGTTTGTATGTATTATCAACAATTTGTTAATTACAAACAAGCTTGAATGCGGAATAGTTCAAGCTGAGATGACAGATACAACAGTATGCTTACTAGTCTAAGACAGACTCGAACTAGTATACAATGAATACACTCACTAAGAAGCACTCACTGTGTTTACAAGACTTAAGGAACAGCTTAGGTAAAACAGCTTAGACACACATATGCTGTTTTACAGAAGACTTGCATGCATGAAGATCACACTTGCACGTTCACTCTTGGTTTAAGCACTTAGCTTTCTTCACATCTCTTTCTGACCTTAGAAGCTTCCTTTTATACTCACTTAGAGGATCTCAGAGAAACATCTTCATTGGACAGAATGAAAAGGAAAAGTCTTGTTGAAAAGACAACATAACCTTTTCTGCACTTTTCTGAAAAGCAGACTTGTCTTCACATGTGCAGAACTTTTGTCTTTTTACTTTGTCTACTTTTGCATTGCCTTTAACTAATTTAGGAATGTCAACTTTGCGTCTTTCTTCCCTGTAAAGGCCTATTTTGATATAAGAAAAAGGTCTGTCACCCTTTTTCAAATAACCTTTTGTCTTCATGTTACAGAACAGCGTGGGCAGGCTGAGCAGTTCTGTTTTCCACTTTGTCTTCGACTTTGTAAACTGATCATGTAGTCAAAAACAATACATGATGACTTGGAAACATATTCCATAAAGTGTTTAGCCTGTTCACAAAGAACAGGTTCTGTTCACAAAGAACAGAACACTTTAAAATTGCCCAAGCTGCTCAACAGTGTAGAGCAGTGTAGACAGTTTATGTCCAGCCTGTTCAGCAGAC
>JAANYP010004364.1:0-11822 GCA_020465985.1 Centrapalus pauciflorus
TCGATGACAAGTGTGTCCCATGCAAGAAAGGAAAACAACATAAAAAGTCAGACAAGTCAAAGACTCAAAACTCGATAGCTTTCACCTTCGATTTGCTGCATATGGATCACTTCGGTCCAATAAACAAAAGGAGCATAGGTAGTAGTTGGTATTGTTTAGTTATCACTGATGATTACTGACGTTTCTCTTGGGTTCTCTTTTTAGGTACAAAGGATGAAACAGCTGGAAAGATGATGGGGTTCTTAGACCAAGTCGAGAACTCATACGGGACAAGGGTAAAATGTATCAGGAGTGATAACTTAACTGAATTTAAGAATGGCGTAATTGATGTATATTGTCTGTCTAAAGGCATAGTGCATCAATTTAGTGCACCATATGAGCCACAACAAAATGGGGTTGCAGAACGTAAGAACAGGACCTTGATTGAGGCAGCAAGGACCATACTCTCGGATTCAAAGCTTCCTACCATGTTTTGGGGGGAGGCAGAGTATACCGCGTGTCATTTTTTAATTTAGAGTCCTTACTGTCAAATCACTGAACAAAACCTGTTATGAAGTTCTGAATGAAAGACCACCAAATTTAACTGGCTTTGAACCGATTGTGGTACCGTGTACTTTACTGAAAACAAAACATCAACCTAAGTTTGGTGAAAATGCTGACGAAGGATACTTCCTAGGTTATGTTCCTAACTCACCAAACAAAAGGGTTTTTAACAAAACAAATGGTACGATTAAGATTCTGTTTAACATGACGTAACAAGTTATTCACATGAACCCCAAACTGGTACTGAATGGTTATTTGATTATGACTCTTTGTTTGAATCATTTAACATACCGTTTAGTGGAAGTGCAGGTACAGTGGAAAATGACTTCTCATCATTAAACCTTAATTACGAGTACTGAGGTTTTCCAATTCAAGCATTCCAATGACATCTGAGCCTACATCGACAGAAGATGGGTCTCCAACAGAGAATGAACCTGAATTACCTACAAATGAGAATCAGACAAATAACTCTAACTCGAGGACAGTGATCATGAGGAAGAGAATGTGCAATTGAGAGTATAATCAAGGATCATCATTGAGATTGAGACATACTGGTGTGAGAAATAGGAGTAGTGTGAATAATAACACAGTGCTGTTATCAATGATCAACGACTCCGAGGCATTTCACACGTGTTTATACTCGTGTTTTATCTCACAAGTAAAGCCAAATATTGTGCAAATGTCACTAAAAGATAATTCTTGGGTTGAAGCCATGCAAGAGGAACTATCAAAGTTTAGAAAGCTTGAAGTATGAGAGTTAGTGTCGTTACCTCGAGGAGAAGTTGCAATAGGGACCAAATGGGTCTTTAAGTGCAAAACGGATGATCGGGGTATAGTTACTCGCAACAAGGCAAGACTCGTAGTAAAAGGGTTCAACCGGGAAGAGGGAATTGATTATAACGAAGTGTTTGCACCAGTGGCGAAGGTTGAGGCGATCCGTTTGTTTCTGACTTTCGCGTCCTTCAAATGGTTTAAGGTGTATCAACTCGACGTCAAGAGTGCATTCTTGTACGGCAAGGTGAAGGAATTGGTGTACGTCCAACAACCGCCAGGGTTTACTGATCCAAAGTATCCCTACAGAGTATATCGACTTGATAAGGCTCTGTATGGATTGCATCAGGCACCTAGGGCTTGGTATGAGACGCTATCAACTCATCTTTTGGACAATGGGTTTGAGAGAGGGAGAATTGATAGTACGCTATTTGTGAAAAGGAAAGGCGAAGATTTTATCTTGGTACAAGTGTACGTGGACGACGTCATCTTCGGGTCGTCAAACGAATATGCATAATGTTTGCTGTGTGTATTTGTGCTAGGTTTCAAGCAAATCCAAAGGAGATGCATATGAAAGCCGTGAAGCGAATTCTGTGATACCTGAAGTCTAAACCTAAGCTGGGACTTCGGTATCATGCTGATGGAGATCTGGATTTGAAGGCTTACACGAACTCTGACTATGGTGGATGTAGCTTGAATCGAAAATCTACAAATGGAGGTTGTCAGTACCTTGGAAGGAGGCTCGTATCCTTGCAATGCAACAAACAAACTTCGGTAGGCGTATCAACGTGCGAGGCCGAGTATGTCGCTGCTGGTAGTTGCTGTTCACAGGTTCTGTGGATCCAACAACAATTGCGGGATTACGGTTTGACTTATACTGATACTCCCATTAGGTTAGACAATCAATCAACAATTGCTATAACAAATAATCCAGTTAAACACAGTAAGACAAAGCCCATTGACATAAGACATCATTTTATACGTGATTGTGCTGAAAAGAATTTGATAAAACTAGTAAAAGTTGCAACGGAAGACAACAATGCAGAGTTACTCACAAAAGCATTTGAAAAGTCACGCTTTGAGTTGTTAGTTAAACTAAATGGCATGCGTAATCCAGAGTAACTTGACCTTAGTAGTTTTTCTTTCTTTTTATAGTAAGTTATTAGTTTAGTTTATCAGCTTATTTTTCTTAAAAGTGATAAACAAAATAAAAAAGAGAAAAAACCATAAAAATTAAAAAAAAAAAAGAGAATATCAAAAAATGAGTTAAGTCTTAGAATCATAGGTTCAAAGTGATGAAACTTAGCACCGTCTAAACAAACTCTAAGTGTTGAGCTTTTACACATAATGCACCGTAAATTCTAAGTGATATACACATTCTTGTCTGATGTGTTGGTAGGTGTTAGGCACAAAAAGGCCTCAGTCAAACCTGCTCTACATCTTAGGGGGAGATTTTTAATCAAACGTGTTTGATGCACTTGAAGGTATAATTTAAGGCCTGTCTATGCCTTATTTGAAACCTGAAAAGTGATTTGCAATATCAGCCCAAGTGTTAGTGCATCCTGTGTCACGATAGCAGTCTAAGTATAGACAATATTTTGTAATAGTCAATTTGCTCGTTATTGCATATTAACAAGTGTTTGATATATGTTTGTTATATGTTTGATTATATATGTTTGATATTGATTGTATGTGTGTTTGAACATGGTGTAATTAATGTGTTACAATAAGTTCAAACATAAGTTCAAAGATAAGTTCAAACATAAGTACAAAGACAAGTTCAAACTTAAGTTCAAAGCTCATGATTCGAATTTATAGAGGACAAGTTCGAAAGGCCTTGGGCTTATTCGAACTTGTCCTGAGCAAATTCGAACCAGGTGATATAATTAGGTGTTAATTCGAATTAATTAACAACCTTGTCAGAACTAGTCAGAGTTTACACAGAATTCGAGAGAGGATTAGTGTAAAGGCGATCTTGAACTTGCAAGGTGTTTGAGAGTTTGTTCTTGGAGAGAATCACTTGTCGCGGCGTTCTAGTGTTCGTCTATCACAATGTGTGTCTCCGTGTTTCGTGTGCGTGGTCTATCCATCAAGCCTCTAACGAGGATTCCACACTCGTTGGAAGGTGTCGTGTCAAGATAGGATCCGTAGGAAGGCGACCTTACAAGTGGTATCAGAGCCATTAGGGTGTTCGTGGTGTTCTTGTTGTTCATAAGTAACATTTGTGGTTTCTTGGCGTTTTTGGACGGACAAATCACTTTTCGGATAAGATTTCGAGTTTTTCAAGCACGATACAGGAAAAAGTTCATATTATTTCATCATTTTGGTCGAAATCATAGTTTTTAATCCTAAAAACTTTGGTTTAACCTGAAAAGTTGAAAAAATCGAACTTTTGGCCGTTTTTCGAACTTGCGACGCTCGAACATAGGGGGTATTAGGGTTTGTTCGAATTTTGTCAGAAATTTGAATTTGTCAGAAAATACGCTCCTCTCGAATTAATTTTAGGGCTTGATTCGAATTTGACTGCTATTCGAATTTGATTTCATTCGAATTTGTCTATATTCGAATTTGTCATCAACTTCGAATTTGTCATATTTTCGAATTTGTTGATTTCAAACTTAATTTCGAATTTAATTTCTGACGAATTTAAATTTAATCAAGTTCGAATTTCCTCAAGTTCGAAAGGGTAAATTTAAATTAATTTTAAATTAAATTAATTAAGTTTTAATTCAAAAAAATTTAAGGAAAAACGACAAATTTGCAAAAGTTTAATGAAATGGACCATGAAGTCGGTAAGGCAAATTCACACCCAAGCTGATGAGGTTGGAAGATTATTACTAGTGGAAGGATAGGTTTGCCGACTTTGCTAGATTTAATGACATGCGGATGTGGATCTGTATCGACGAGGGATACATTCCACCTACTCACGAGTTGGTAGGTCGTCAGCGAGTCCTAACTTATCAGAAGATGAAGGATGACGACAAGAAACTATATGAGGCTGAGAACAGAGCATTTTCTATAATTCGCATGGCACTACCTCAGGAAATTCTACACACATTCAGGAATCATCAAACAGCGAAATAGTTGTGGGATGCGCTCGAGAAACAGTGTGAGGGAAATCCGAGGGTTCGGAAGGGTAGAACCGAGATGCTCAAGCAGCAGTTTGCAATTTTCAAAGCACTGAAAAACGAAAAGCTTGATGAGACTATCACAAGGTTCTATCACTTGTTGACAGAGTTGGATAATCATGATGTCGAGTATCGTGAGTTAGAAAAGATTGAGAAACTTCTTGATGCTTTACCAGCAAAATGGGAGATGTACGTAGCGCTGATAAAGCATGACGAAGAGAAATTTGGAACTCTTACTCTCGAAGGAGTAATAGGAACGATGAGGGCTTATAACTTTCAGTTGCTCAAGAAAGAACGGGAATATGAAGTACAAGATCCGGATATGTATTTTGGGAAGTCCAAACCTTCAGTCGCGAGTGACTTGAAGACAGCTACAATATTCTTCACGGGTGAAGCATCGACTCCAGTGGAAGTAGAAGAGTCTAGCAGCCAGGCTTTCTTAGGGTATTCAAAACCGGAAGAGAAACCGACTCAAAGAGCATCTACTTCTCAACAGTACACAAAGATGCCTATGAGTGCACAATCAGCCGAATCTCACTTGAATCTTTTGGTTTCATTTGTTGCATCATATGGAAATTGTGTGCAAGGTAAAATTAACGATCCTCCGTTATGGGAAGAGGACTATGATCAATTGGATCCTGATGACCTGGAGGAAATGGATCTTCAATGGCAACTGGCCATGGTGACTCAGAGGGTCAAGAGATTCATTAAAAGGACAGGCAGAAATCTGAATGTTAGCATCAATAAGATTGGATTCGACAAATCCAAAGTTAAGTGCTATAACTGCCAGGGATTAGGATATTTTGCTCGAGAGTGTCAAAGACCCAAGGTTGAAAACTATCAAAATCAATCTCAGGGGAGATATCAGCCGGCTAATTCGGGTAACCAAGCAAACATCGCTGGTCTGTGATGTAACATATCATCGGACAAACAACTTTGATGGAACGTACGATTGGAGTACACATCCAGAGACTAATGCTAGAGCCTTAATGGCTGAAGTAGCAGAGTCTGGGGATGTCAGAGCAGATGAAGAAACAGAGGACAGACACCAGAATGATACGAGTCTTGTGTTAGTGGAAAAGTCAGACAATCAGACTATTCTAGAGTTTGCTGCACAAATGGCAAACGTGGAATCAGATCACACAAAGGTAATTTTGAACTTTTCTACATTCCGTGATTTATGTGTTTTATGTGCTATTTCCAATGATAGATTGAATTTATTCCTAGAAACACATAGCAATTTAACTGCTCAAATTGAATCCTTAAAATCAGATAATGCTCGCCTCCTAGATATCAAAGAGGATCTTAGGGATAAGCTGAAAGCAGATGCTCAAGACATAATAGTTTTAAAAGGCAAACTAAGTGAGTAGTGTGTCATGATAGAAATGATGTATGAGCATGTTGAGGCTTTAACCAAAGACCTAACTATTAAAGAGGTAGAGCTTGCTGAAGCTAAGGTTAAGGTTGTAAAGGTAAATAGTAAATTAGAAAAGTTTAGGAACTCTTCACTGAATCTAGGGAAAATCTTAGTGCACAGCGTCAGTCTAAGAAACCATTAGGTTTAGGATATAAAGAGAGTCCACCACCTTTTAATGATAACTATGTGCCTCAACCTCAGGATAAAACTGATAAGCCAGTTGAGTCAGGGGTAGCAACTGAACCTGTATCTGAATCTGATAAGGATAAAGCAACCAAGGTGACTAATACTAATGCCACGATTACGAAAGTCAAATTTGTGCAGTCTTCTAGTGACAAAATTCTAGGAGAAGCTAAACCGGACTTTAATAATCAGAAAGAGGAAACAGTCACGATAGTTGAAAAGAAAGAACATGACACTAGTGGGACACCAAAGTCAAAGGGCACTCATAAGAAGTCTATTGATAAAATGTCTTGTTTTAGATGTCATGAAAGGGGTCATATTGCGTCTAGTTGTCCATATAGGAAGGTAGAATCTACACCTAATGTTGGAAAGCCTGGACAACATAAACCCTTACCAAGTGTAGCAAGCACAAGTGGTTCTCAAAACACTGAGAAGATTGAGCATGCCACACCAAAGAATGCTGTTAGGCAAGCACCTGTGTCAGGTAGACCAAATGAAGTGGTTAGGACTAATTCCCCGAATAGAGTCCCAAATCAATCTAGGTCAGGACCTCAACAAGTCTATAGGAGTACGACACCTAGAAGAGCCTACACTCTGGCTAGGGCTCCTACTCCTGTAAGACATCAGACACCAGGAAGAGCCCAGGGATACCAATCTGAAATGCCCTATAATAAAAATTATTCAGGCGCTCCACAGCAAATGCCTACACAAAGGCCGAGAGTGAATTTAAATAACTTTTGCACCACAACAGGTTCTCAATCAAACACCCAAGTCCCTGAAAGGAGAGATCGGTTTTTGAAGGAGTTCACGTATGTGGATGAGAATGGTATTACCAAGTCAGTCATGGCTTGGGTTCCCCGTGATAACTAACTTGTTTTCTTTCATGTGCAGGAGCTAACTACATGTCTAAACAACAAGTGGTTCGTCGAAAGTGGTTGCTCAAGATACATGACTGGGGAAAGGAGCCTGCTCACAGACTTCAAGGGAGGGAACAAGGGTTTTGTATCATTTGTCGGGAACAAAGGAGGAAATATCACTGGAATAGGAGTGATTACTAATGGAACTATCACACTTGATCAATTATATCACGTTGATAGACTTGCTCATAATCTCATTACTGTCTCTCAGATCTTTGATAAGCAGAATTCATTGTTGTTTACTGATACTGAAGCGTTAGTGCTGAAGCCGGGATTCAAAATTCTTGAAGAGTGGATTATGATGAGAGCCCTAAGGAAGAATGATTTGTACATGCTAGACATGAATAAACCGGATTCTTCGATGTGTCTTTTATCTAAAGCTTCAGAGACTGAATCAGTCATATGGCACAGACGCATGGCACACTTGCACCTGAGGAAAATGAACTACATCACTAAACATGGACTGGTGCAAGGTGTCCCGATGAAGAGTTTTCAGTTTGAAGACAAGTGTGTACCGTGCAAGAAAGGCAAACAACACAAGAAGTCAGACAAGTCAAAGACTCAGAACTCTATAACTTCCACTTATGATTTGTTGCATATGGGCCTCTTCAGACCAATCAACAAAAGAAGTATAGGTGGTAGTTGGTACTGTTTATTTATCACTGATGATTACTCACGATTTTCATGGGTTTTCTTTTTAGGTACGAAGGACGAGACAGATGCAAAGTTGATTGGGTTCTTAGACCAAGTCGAAAACTCCTATTCGGATAGATAACCAATCTACTATTGCTATAACTAATAATCCAGTTAAACACAATAAAACAAAGCACATAGACATAAGACATCATTTTATACGTGATTGTGCTGAAAAGATTTTAATAAAGCTGGTAAAAGTGGCAACGGAAGATAATAATGCTGATTTATTTACTAAGCTTTTGATAAGTCACGCTTTGAGTTGTTAGTTCAACTGAACGGTATGCGCAATCCAGAGTAACTTGACCTTAGTAGAACTTATTTCTTTTAAGTGATTAGTTAAGTAAAATTTCTTTCTTTTTATAGTAAGTTAGTATTTAAGTAGACTTTATTTCCTTTTATAGTAAGTTAGTAGGTTACTTTATTAGCTTCCTCTTATTTATGAAAAACGAAAGAAAAAAGAGAGAAAACCATAAAAAGCTCAAAAAAGAGAATATTCGAAAATAGAGTTAAGTCTTAGATACATAGGTTCAAAGTGACGAAAATTAGCATAGTCGATACAATCTCTAAGTGTTAAGCTTTCACACATAATGCACCTTAAACTCTAAGTGATGTACATTTTCTTGTTCGATGTGTTGGTAGGCATAATACTCAAAGGAAATCTCAAAAGCTAATAAAATATTCAAGAAAAAGTCATATGTGTAACTAACTTAGATGTATGACCAAATGGTCTTAATTTTTATGTTAGAGACATACAGACAATGATTCTAAATGAGGTATGCAAATTTTCTGGGGGATGTAAATCACGACAAACAATCAAAGGAATCAAAAATTCCTAAGTGTGAAAGTGAAATACTGAAAGTGCGTATTGACACCGCTATCTGATTGAACCTTCTTTGACTTTCTCGCCAAAATTATTCTGTTAGTGTATGTCGTAAAGTTTTTAAAATTTGTTTAGAATAGCTTAAGTTTAAGATTTAGTTCATATTTTATTTCTATTTTTATTTTTATTTATATTTCATTTTAATTTTAATTTTATTTTATTTTTAATCTAAGTAGGAAAAAGGTCAAAGTTACTAGGATGCATTTTTGGTTGAATAAACAAACATTGAGTGAAAATCTATTGCTTGGTGTAAATAAATTTTGCAAGGTTTGTACAATTCCGTTACACGAAAAAGTTGAAAAAGTTGAATTTTATTCAACGATTTTCAAAATTTTCAAAGAAGTTCGAATTTAAGACATATTCGAAATATCCTTCGAATTTGTCAGAAACTTCGAATTTATGGCAAATTCGAAGGAGGTTGGTATAAAAAGGTCAACAGTGAATCATTTAATTCACCTACATTCGATTTTATCCCTTCGAAATTTTGTCCGGCGATTTCAAACTTACCAATTCAAACTTGTCGATTCGATTCTATTCCTATTTCACGAAGTTTTGCTTGTTGTTTTCGAATCTACCAACACACTTAGGTATAATAATCAGTATTATACAAAGTTTGGGTTGTTTAGAACTCTTTTACCGCAAAAAATCGAGTTTATTTGAAGGTTTTTTGGTTTTGAACTATGTGGTGCAAAATCACAAGTTTTAACCGGTGAAACTTCAAATAAAACACATTAAACTTCGATTAGAATTTAATAGGACTAGACTATGTTATTTGTTAAGTCAAATGGGGTTAAAATCTTGGATTTTGTTTTAAAAGTGACCTACTTCGAACATGTTCATCATGTTCGAACTTGTCAGAAAGTTCGAATTTGTTAAAATATCTACAAATTCGAAGTATGTCAAATTCGAACAAAACCTTCGAATTTGTTTTAAATTCGAATGTTTTTATAAAATAAATTCAAACTTGTAGAAATTCAAATGTGTTGGATTTCAAACTTAAGTAAGTTCGAAATAAAGCAAATTTGAAATTAAACAAGTTTCATTTTTTATTTTTTTTTACTAATATAGGTTGTTGTTTCTATGTGCAGATATGGGTGATCGCACATTCTTCAATAAGCATAACATGGTGATGTCAGTCGATAGAGAGCTGCCTAAAGCTCAACCATTCCGCCATATGGTTGAATTTTTGACGCAGTCGCGTGTTGCTTATGCGTTGAATCATAATTTGCAAATCGTGGCCATCATTGACAAGAGAATTTTTGCTGACTGCCAGTCGCATAATGCGCAAAGGGCTAAGCAGGCCAGGCCACAGGTGGCACCCTTGTTTGGAGCAGTAATTGACCCAGATTTTGTAGCTCCAGAGGGAGATAACTGGGCAGGAGAAGCTCAACAACCGCAGCAACCGCAGCAACAGCCACCATAACAACAATAACCACCTCAACAGCAACCGCGCAGGAGGCAAAGAGCTCCAGCGAGACAAATTCTGAAAATCAGGCCATCCTCTACCAGACATTCCGAGACTACGGCAGCAGGTCCATCAACGGACGATGCAGGCCATTCAAATTCGGCCTCAGACATTGATCAGAGGGCACAGACACTAGAAGAAATATGGGCTCACGAAACAACTGCTGAACAGGATATTGCAGCAGAATCGGTCCATGAAATTTTGGAGCCTCCACCTGAGTATCGTTATGTATTCAGGGATATTGATGAATACCAGCCACCCGTGGCTGGGGGTATGGACACTGAGGTCCAGGTTCAAGAAGTTGCAGAAGGAGAAGCTATGCAGACAGAGGGTGAGGGTCAAGCATTGACCGCCTTCGAGTCTGAATCTGAATCTGAGGAAGTACAAGAAGTTCAGGTTGTTGAGCCTGTCGATCTGTTTGTCAGAATTGGCATATATGGATCAAGGCTAGTCGTCAGCAGGCGAAAGATAACTAGAAGAGCTGGTCAGGATTCAGAGGATGATGATTCCGATTTCGAAGAGGAAGAGGAAGATGAAACTCCACTCGTACCTAAGCATAGGGCGAGGAGGCATCGATTTACGCAGGGAGCTCCATCCACCTCAGCTCCTACTCCTGTGATACCAGCTGCTCAATCAACCATGGCTCCATCACCATCTACATCCATTCCATCTACATCCATTCTGTCACATCCTTGTTTCAAAACACGCTTGCTTATCCCAGGAATAATAATAAATGCATAAAGCTAATAAAACATTACAATAAGTCTTGCACTACACGTGCTACAAGGTTACAGTACTAAGTTGCTAAAAACATCATAACATAAATAAAAGCAGCTACCCAAAACCCAAGGCATCATAAGCTATACCACAAGCTGAAAATGAGCTAAGTCCTCTGGGTTGATCAGATAATAGACCTAAGCAGAAGGTCCAGCTTGTTCTTTACCTTTTCCTGTAAAATTTTTAAGTAGCAATTGTAAGCTAATGCTTAGTGAGTAAACAGATATTCATGAATACATGTAAAATATGAGGCGAAAGTGCCTATAAAGGCTGTTATGCTTGCTTGCTTGCTTTGCTTGTTTGCTTAATACCCAGAAAGAATGCTGCACGATTGAGACATTTCACGCAGAAAGGAGATGCCACCACTAGGGGTTTACCGCTGACAGATGATCAATCTGTAATGCGGGGCTAGCTACCCGCGTAATGCTCAACGGATAGTGGTGAACATCAGAATTGCTTGCTCGCTAAATATAATGCTTATGAGATGCACAAAGAAACGCTAACACAAAGTTTGCTGTATAGTATGCAGAACAATAAACAAATAGCAGATAAATATGCATATTAATAGATCAAATGTAAGATCCGGCTAAGCTGGGCATCACCTGTACCACAGTGTTCGCCTTCACTCACAAAAGTCTATTGAATTCCAAAGAAGTCATATAGAAGCAATTTATGTCTCAATTTCATATAAAACATGTAAACAAGAATAAATGTTACTCACAGTACTGAAAATGCTTTGAAATGCTCTGAAATACTTGCCCGGGCTTATTTACGCTTTAAATTGCTTTATAATGCTTGCACTTGCTTATCTAGGCTTTAATATATTCTGGCACTAGCTTTGACTCGCAACTGGGCTAAACGGCTTATGTATAATATCTGAAGTTTAATATTACAGAACATGTGCTAAATTAATATTGCTAGCTCAATATTCCAACATCTATAAGCCATAACTTCTAGCTGAATATTTTGTTATTTATTTTGCTAATTTATGCGTTGTTCGTAAATTTTATCAATTAGATTCGAAATTTAGGGGTTAGATTCGAAT
>JAANYP010004365.1:0-46908 GCA_020465985.1 Centrapalus pauciflorus
ATTTTCCAACCTAATCAATTATCGACACATAAATTATATACATATGTGAATATACTTGAAGAAATAATGACATTGGAAGATACTTGAAAATATTTTATATATATATATATATACATATACACACACACACACACAAATATATATATAATATGGTTCGAGGGAGTACCACTACTTATACAGCGCACCATAAGCTACCACCTTTAAAAAACTTTTTTTTAATTTATTATTACATAAACAGGTTTTAATTAACATTATGAAGATTATATGTAAACTTCACATACATTTACATCTTCTAGCTCCTAAAAAATGATGTGAACGCACAATTACATAATTTTGCATATATGTGGTGCGTGATTTCATGCACTTAGAGTATTCAAATTTGCGTGAAATTCACATATTATCTGTGTAATGTTAATTAAAACATGTTTGTGAAAAAAAATTTCAAAAAAATAATTTTACGAGTGATATCTTCGGGTGCGCTGTGTAGTAGGTAGTACTCACTCGAATATATATATATATATATATATATATATATATATATATATATATATATATATATATATATATATATATATATATATATATATATATATATATATCCAAGACATAAATTATATAATATACACATAAACGTTATGTGTATTAAATTATATACATATAAATATGTATGTATATATATATACATATATATATATCCAACAGATATAATATAATTTATGTGTTGATAATTGATTAGGTTGGAAGATACTTGAAGAAATAGTGACTTTGGAAAGGAAAAATATCGACGATATTATATTTACTTAAACACAACTAACAAAATTACATACATAAATGTCAACAATAATATTATAAAAATTAAAATTAATAAAGAAGATGAACTTTAAATAAATTAGTAAAGAAATATATATTTAAACTAAAATAAAAGTTAATTTCTAAATAAAATACGAACAATAGTAAATGTAAATAAAATATTAAAACATAACTATATTTATAAATAAAATAAGTGTGTTTATAATGAATTAAGTATATCTATAAATAATATAATTATAAAGATAAAATAAAAAAAATAAATGTTGGACTATAAATGGGTAAATAATAAAACCATAGGGACTAAAAGCGTCTCAATGAAAAGGGTAAAAATGTCATTCTTACAACTTTAACGTTTGTGTCGTTAAGTTTAACGGACGAGGGACTAAAAGAGCACAAAATTAGCAAAATAGGGATGAAATTTGACCTTATTATGGTTAAAGGACTGAATACGGGTAAACCATCAAACCACAAGGACCAATAATGTCCTTTACTCTATTTTTTATTTTAAGTGTCTGTTTATGCCCTTGGTGTGCACTGCTCATGTCAATCAATAGGTGGAAAGAACTCTCCTGCAAAACAAAGTGAACTCTAGGTTAGTTGTGTAGCAGGGTCTAGGTTAGTTGTGTAGCAGGGTTGTCCTACGTAGCCACTTCGATGCTTAAGTCGGTAAAGATTTCTCTCAGATGACTATGATTTTCTGTAATTTTCTAGGGTAAAATGGTGAATATGTGTGTACCTTTATGAAGGAGAAGAAACTTTGCATTTATACCTTGACCATCAATATGTGGTGCTTGACTTATGCCAATCAGACAACGACATCTGTCCAATCTGTGACAACATATTCGTATATGAGGACATGCTTCTTGGTATCCTTCATAGCTAGCAAGTCGTGCTATGATGATGATGTGTGCTTATTTGTACCTCTGTTATTGGTCCTATAGACTCACTTCATACTTATTATTAGGCAGAATTCTAGATATACATATCATCTGTGTCAATATTAAATGAATTGAGTATTTGTTTTCTTATACAATTTACTATCAAGTAATGCACAAATACTTTCACATTATTGAATGACAATAAAATTAGTGACTTTTTTTTTGTTTGTTTTTTAATGATTGCAAAACATAGATGGTTCCTTAAAATTTTCTGAAAAAATTACAAGCAAATAAGACACGACAATAAATAAGAAGCCAGTTAATGGTGTTGTATTTAGAGGGAATCAGATATCAAAATTTCAGACTAGAGATTCCAGTCCGGTACCCAATTTTAAATATGGATGGCTGATTATCCAAACATTTGTTGAATTTTTTTTATATAAGAAAATGATACTTAAGACCAATTATTCAAAATACTAACTCATGCATGTAAAAAAGAATTTAATGGGCATATAGCCTAGCGGTACCAAGTGTTAAACGAGGCCTCAATGTTGAGGGTTCGAGTCCCACTGTAGACAAATGTGTAGATTTAGGAGTAGAATTACAAAAAAAAAAAAAAAATTAATAAATATTATTTCATATCTATCTATACTCAACTCTTATGAAGCCACGTGTCATCACTATGAATCGACACGTGACATTTATAGTTTTAAAAAATAATAAATAAATTTAACCTATATCTATCTATATCTAATATAATCTACTTTTAAATTCAAATCAAATCAAATCCAACAAAATCTAATACTCTAATAACTTATTAATTATAATATAATATAATAAAAGTTTAAAATATTTAAAAATATAATTACTATTCATGTGTGTGTGTGTAGAATTATACAAAATTAATAGGTCATAATAAATAATTATATCATTATTATATATTTTTGTTTAAAAATAATATTTATATCTTTACCTTTTAGTTTATTATATTTTATATATATTAAAAATATTCGCGTAATACGCGGGTAATAAACTAGTATATAAACGTAGAAAAACTATAAAATGTTTTAAAGACGTGGCAATTTTGGCCGAACTGACCAAATGGACCGGAGGGCTTAAAATGACTTATAGTGAAAACGTAAGTTAGAACATAAATTTCTTTTAAAAAAATTAAATCCTAAAAGATAATATACTAAACAATTTGTTCTTAGAATTTTTTTCGATATTATATAAACATTTTACTGTTTGTTAGGCCACAGGGAGTGGATGCCACGGATGCCAAGCAAAATTGCAGCCACATCAGCGTCACGTCAGCTTTGCCATTTGGATGTCATTCCGAGGGTGTGGATGCCATTCATTTTCTTTTATTTTCATTTTAAACTTAAAATAAAAACATTGAAATAAAAATTAACATTAAATTAATAAATTTAAAATTAAAATTAAACATAATATTAAAAATTAAAACATTCAATTTAAATATTAAGACATTCAAACTAAAAATATAACATTTTTTTCTATAAAAACATACTTAAAAATAAAAACCTACAATCCTCATTTTTTTTTTCAATTTTCTCCTTTTGTTTTGGTGTGTTTGGATTGTTCGACGAACCGGAACCGGATGTCATTCGAGAGAGAATGATGTTTGAGGTTTGTGGAGATTTTTTTAGAATACTTGAGAGAAATATGTTTGAGTTGCGAGACTTCAAAAAATGTGTGTGTGAGTGTGTAGAGAATGAGAAATAATTGTTTGAAATAATTATATATATATATATATATATATATATATATATATATATATATATATATATATATATATTAAATATTAGTTTTGATTTTGGAATGAAAATGGCTCGGCATTTGGATGCCGATGCCGAGCGCCTGGATGCCGTTGCCAAGGCCAAGGGGCGGTGTTCCCCCGATGCCACGCTCGGTACCGAGCTCTTTGCCGCTCCACTCCCTGGGGCCTTAGTTGGTGTTCAGCTCTTTTGACACCTGTTTGTTAGTTGGTGTTTGGATCATCTTTATTTGAAAATCAGTTTTTTGTTTTTTTTAGGGTTTTTTCTAAACACTTGTTGCAAGACTGTTGTCACCACTGGTCCTTGGTGCTGTCTTTTGTCCATTTACTGCTTGCTCAGCTGGAGAAGGCAAACTGGTCCTTGGGGCTTTGGTTTGATGTGAAAGAATATGCTTTCCATGTTACTTTGTGAGTCTTTTGTTTCAATATAATTATTACATATAACATATTAAATTCTAAAATTATTATTATCATCATATATTACTATTATTTAATGTAAAATTAATAAAATTAAGTAAAATTATTATATAATTATATACACGTTCTTTGATAATTGTACAGGACGCTAAAAAAATTTGATTATTTAATAAGTATATATCTTTACAACATAATTTATAGTTTTTAAATTGTTTTTAAAAACATAATTTATAATTTATAATTTCTAATTTATATTTTTATAATAAAAGAGAACAAAATTTACCACATGGCATCACCACATTTTATCTAGAAAGAATAAAACATAATATTATTTTTATAATATAATAAAATACAAGATTGTACTATTTGTTGATATAGAATATATAAATACAATAGTACATTATCTGCAAATAAATACAAATTAGAATTACAATATTCAATTCTTAAATACACATCGTTTTTGGTAATTTTACAAACTTAAAAAGGTAAATCCAAACTATTAAAATTTGATTAATATATGTGATAGACTAGTAGCAAACACCAAAAGCAAAGTTAAACACTAAATTTCTAATTGCACTTTTTGTTACGACTGTAGTTTGATTATTAGTTTTCAAAACGCTAATGCATAATTTTAATTGCAAGTTCAAACACCCCAAAATCAAACAAAACTCAAACACTTCAACTTCAAATGGTAATGACAAAACATATTTCTAAAAAATTAGGTTGTGTTTAGTTCATAGTTGCTAAAGATCTCGATATTAAGATCTTACAATTATAAGATCATGATCAACAAAAATGAGTAGATGCTTTGTAGGATCTCTTGTGGGTAGTATCGTAGTCAGGATCTTAAGATCTATCGTAGAATCTTAAAAACTCGATATGATTCTCCTTTTAATTAAATTAAATTTTTAAAAAATTATAAATCAGCCAACTTTATTAGTTATAAAAGGTAAAAATGTGTTAATTATCTAACTTTTAGATAACAATAATGTTCATAAAATTCTAGAGTTAAATATCTAAAATATAATTCTTTCATAATGTAATTAAATTATTAAAATCTTCAAGAGTTGTATTGAACTATCGCTATAATGTTTAATTTTTAAATATATCATCAATTTGACATAAAATTAATCTTTGATGTAAATTATAACACATATAAAAAAGATAGTATTATTTTAGTAGTATCTTAGAATCTCAATCTCGATCTTACGATCCAATCTTGTGAAGACAAAATGGTCTTAGACAATACATCAATTTTGACATCCTTTTTTAATCAAATAAAATTAGTAATTATATTTTTAATTTTCTATTTATAGTTTTCAAGAAAAACATGGGTTTTTATAAAATTAGAAAAGTTGTTAGATGATGTACTTTTCAGTTTTCGAAAAACAAGTATTTCTTGAAAATTAGAAATTTATTTAGATGATGTAATATAAAAGTAAGAGGAAATGATCAAAAGTAAATCTACGATAAGTGATAGAAAATTAAATGAAAAAAGAGAATGTATTAGTGAAAATGTGGTATTTTGAAAAGTAAATTGAATAATTGTTGTTAACTAAAACAATTTTTCTTAGATTTTCAAATATAAAAAATTACTGAAACAAAAAAATATGGTGATATGAAGTTTAGTTTTCAAATAATTTCAACTCAACTTTCGAATCAAGTATTTTTAAATTAACTTAGGTTATGTTTGGCAAAAACTAGCTGGAGCTGAAGTTTTTATTAATAGACGCGTTTGATAAAGTAATCGAGTTAGAAAATATAAAAGTACATATGAATTAAGTATCAAAATAAAATTATAATTAATTAAGATTATTTTTGTAATTTTATTTTTCATAAGCTCTAGTAACTTCTAAAAGCTACTTGAAATAGTTTATAGCTTAAGAGTTTATGGTTTTGAAAGATTCTGAAAGAAAAGTCATCCAAACATAGTTTATGGATTAAAAATTAGTTGAAGCTTTTATAGACCATAAGTTTAAACTCTCGTAAGTTCTTACAAACTGTGTGCCAAACAGTCACCTGGTCATGACATAACTTCGTTAAGGTAGTTATTATCAGATAGACTAGACTTATAAAGTGATTGGATTTGCGTTTTAACTTGTAAAATGACCAAATAATCGCTTATTAAACAAATGAGCTACATTTTTTAACTTATGAAAAAGTGTGAGATGATTAACTCTAAACGCAAATAATCACTTATTAACGTATGCATTCCAAACACTTTAAATTAATTATTTGTGTTATTGTAACGTAATAATATAATAATCTCGTTCATAACACAAAAACAAACACCCTACCTAACCCAATTATATAAAGGGATAATTACAAAAATAGTCAAATCTCATGGGTTTATTCACTTTTTAGCCACTTTTTATGCATTTTACCAAAATAGCCACAATTTACGTGACCACGTTTACGTGATAGCAATAGTTTACATGACTTGTACTTTTTTTCATTTTTAATGCATTACGTTACAAAAGTAGCTTGGTCACGTAAATTATTGTACTTTACGTGACCATTTTAAATTTTTGCTCCTTCCCAATAAATAGTTGGTGGGATGTCTTTTCAAGGTAAATTCACCATTTAATATTTTACCTACCCAAAAATTTATCTTCTTCTTAGATAAACCCTTTTTTTCTCTTTTACTCCACCGGGAAGCAGACGAACCATCACCGGCGAAGCAGATCAGCACCGGAGAAGCAGATCGTACCGGCGAAGCAAGCAGCACCGGCGTTCTTTGGTGTAAGAAATCTAAGAACTTCAAATGTGTTTGGTGTAAGAAATTTTACATTTTCTTCCTTCTGCGTTCTTTGCTCCTTCGATAGTCTGCGTCCTTTCCTCCTTTCGGTTAGTGTTTGATGGTTGCGTTTGAAGTTAGTTAGGGTTTGGATGGTTGGGTTTGAAGTTTGTTAGGGTTTGGGCTCGCCGGAGAAGAAGAGGATAAACAGGGTTTTGAGCGACGGAGAAGAGGATAAAACCGGAAGGGTTTTGAGCTACGGAGAAGAGGATAAAAACGGTTTTGAGACGCCGAAGGGTTGCGTTTCAGAGGATTGTGTTTCAGACGGAGAAGAAAGCCGGAGAACAAAGGCTCGCCGGAGAAGAGGATTGCCGGAGAATGCTTTATTTCGTGACAATCACGAAATGGTAATTTTGTTATAAGGGACGGTAACTAATGAAAGGTTAAAAAATATTTTTTTTTTAGTAATCATTACTTTTTATTGGGAATGGACAAAAAAATTTAAAATGGTCACGTAAAGTACAATAATTTACGTGACCAAGCTACTTTTGTAACGTAATGCATTAAAAAATGAAAAAAAAAAGTACAATTCACGTAAACTGTGGCTATTACGTAAATGTGGTCACGTAAATTGTGGCTATTTTGGTAAAATGCATAAAAAGTGGCTAAAAAGTGAATAAACCCTTGAGATTTAACTATTTTTGTAATTATCACTTATATAAATGAGTTAATGATACATTAATCATTATCATTTTTCCAAATATATGATCTTGTACTCTATAAATATTATTGATTTTATACATTATAATTAATAGGTTTTTTTAATCAAATATACAAAATTATTATTTACAACTTTACAAGTTGGAAGAAGTCAAGAAGAAGATGCCAGGAAGGGTAATATGCTTTTATTGTGGAATCCATTAACTTATAAAAACCTCAACCGGACAACCTAAACCCCTCATTCTCTCTAGGCAACAGCTTCTTCTGATTCTTCAGATATCAATCACATTATCATGAGTTACTACAACCAAAGCCAGCCTCCCGTCGGTGTTCCTCCTCCTCAAGGTTTCACTCCATTTCATCTGAATACATCTCATCTGATCTGATCTGATCGGACTTTCTTTCTTTATCCAAAAACCCTCAAATTGATTGAATTGACGAAGGGTTTTTTCGATTGTTTGATTCTTACAGGCTATCCTCCGCAAGAATACGCGAAAGACGCCTACCCTCCACCAGGTTACCCGCCACAAGGCTACCCACAACAGGGATATCCGCCACAAGGGTACCCACAGCAACAGTATCCTCCCCAGTACGCCCCGCAGTACGCTGCTCCTCCTCCTCAGCAGCAACAACAAAGTAGCGGTAGCAGCGGTTGCCTTGAAGGCTGGTAAGTTCTAATTGATTTTCTTATTATATCATTTTAGATCAGATCTATATTTCTATACATTACTCGCTCAATTTCAATTGAGTCAATCCACCTGACGATTTTGACTTTTCATGTGTAGCTAAGCTGTTTAATGTTTATGGGGTGGTTGTAATTTTATTTGCTTATTTGGTTTGAATGATTTTAAATGTAAGTGGAAAGAATTTAACAGATTAACGAAAAATTAGAAAGATTTGTGCTTTTTGTTGTTGTTGTTGTTGAACAATTTGATTCAAAGGGAAAATTAAAAACTTTCATATGCCTGTCAACCTTAGCAAGGATAGAAAATTCATTTTGCACTGTTCATAATTGACAAATCTTTAAATCATAGTGATAAATTGATGTGGATATATATAGTTGTTTACCTTTGAAATGTATATTATGTATGTCAAGATTTTCAATGTTGATACTTTTGCAATTTGATCTGCCCTTCTGTTTAGGCTCATAATGGTCTTCTCGAACCTTATTATTTGTATTAGATGGAGTGTTTTAATTAAAGGAATTGATCGGCATCTGGGAATAATATCTTTGTCGATTCACATTGATCTTCATCACCTTGTTTTAATCTTATTGGTTTCTTGAGGAGAGTCTCAAAAGTGTTGATGATTTTGTACCATTTTGTATAGTTTGGCTGCACTGTGCTGCTGTTTTCTTTTGGAGGCGTGCTTTTAGATGGAAAAAGGGCTTGAATCGATGCATAAGAACCACTGAACCAGTGTTCGTAAATCATTATAACTTGTGATAAATTCGAGTAATGTACCTCCCTTAAGTCCTCCATATGTTCATCTTTTTATGATTTGTTTGTGTTTGGACATGGTGGTTTTAGGTTTTGTAAATTGTGAGAGAAATTCATCGGTTTATATGAGAACTACATTCACAAAACCTTGTATATTGTTTTCACATTGAATGATGATCCTGCTTTCTGTCTTTTGCGATGCCGGCTGATGAATTATGACTTGTATTTTATGCAATAGAAATAGTACATCCTGTGTTTAAGAAAGTTTTTATATATTTATTTAAGTAGATCATAAGTCAATCAACTTTGTTAGTTAAGAATTAGGTACTACTGTCCTAAGTCTGAGCTGTTTGGTTGGGTACACCTGGAACAGGTTGCTTCCACTGTCAGCTTCTCTATCATGACTCCGAGGAATAATTATTATGTTTTTTTCTTTTTTTTTTTAAAAGCAATTTTCTTTAAAATTTAAAATATTACTATATTTTCTTGTTAACCATAGAGACATAGAAACTGGTATTTAGACAGATAATTATGGTTTTCTAAACTTTCTTAGTTATGCCTCTATTTTTATAAAGACAGGCATTGTCTTCTAAAATGACTATTTCTTTATACATCATCCTAATTTCTCATACACCATCCTTACTATTTTGACCAATAATATAATGGTAAATAAAAAGACATTTAGAAAAGAAAGTGGTGTTAACAAGTTGACCCTATAATATATTAGTCATGATTATAAATAGACGTGGTGTATGAAATAGAACCCTTTTAAAATATAAAGCTTGGTTTGTTTAGGTTATTGACGAAGACACTTGTTGAACGATAATGAAACAAAAGATGTCGAAACCGCATCATAAATTGTTAAGTCAATGGCCATGTTGGTTAATGCTGAATGAATTGATATTAGAGGGTTTTGAATCTATCATTGTTCTAATTGTTTGATAAAAGTAAAAAATGAAAATCCCTTCTGAATTGAATGGTTACAGATGAAAAAACTCAAACCCATTCTTGCAATATTTTACCCTCGTACGTACCCTTTTAGTCTTTTACAGACATATTGCTCAAACATCTATGTGAACAGAAAAGAATCAATTTGTAATCCATAAAGGCATAAAGCTAGACCAAACTTTCTTGTGTGGAAATCACTTCCAGTGACATTGTTGTCACAGTGCCACATCATCTTGTCATCACTTGACTTAGATCAAGTGACTTTCATCAAAGGTGTGAGGAGTTCTCTTTGGTTGAGGTCTCGGGTTTAAGCCTTGTCAATAACGTTTCTCCCTAGGTGGAGGTGTGTGGTTTGGTCCTCACCCTCAAGGTGTCTAACATTGGTAATAAAAACTAACTACTAACATCTGTTGTTAAAAAAATAATAATAGTTGAACCCGTTTAAATAAGGGTGTTCATGGTCAACCCACCTTTTTTCTACTAATAAACAATAACAAAGAACCAAAGAGGTGGTTATAAAAAACATCATTTTTATATGTTAGTTGAGGATTAATAAATAGTATGTGGTGTCCACGGCCGTTCCTTAGTAATTTCATGTCTAGAACGAGATAGAAGAAAATGTCTTTAAAAATACAAAATACTATTTTCTTAATTGGGTTAGGCCAAGATAGAAAAATAACGTCTTTTTAACAATACAACGTACTATTTTTAAAGGTTTATTTATTTATTATGCTGAAAAATTAAAAATACACGTGTGTGACTAATATATTATTTATCGGACTGAAAAAATAATGTCCTTTCTTGATGTCCTGGCGGTAGTCCGTGTGAAACCCTAAGGGTTGGCCCTGACAGTGTCCGATGTAATTTTGGGGTTTGTAATATCTTTGATTTTGAAGATTGCTCAATTATTTCACCATGTGATTTTTAATTTAGAAATTTCAGTAACTAAACACATCTCTAAGTTTTGTTTTTACACATACATAAAAGTTTAACAAATAATAAATATAATGTAATCTTTCTTATATATAAGGAAGATCGCAAAAGTTTAGCATTATAGGAACTTAAAGAAAACTGTCATTCAGCGTAAATGCGTAATGTAATGAAATTATGTTATTTTTTTCTTTGCATAATTACCCCAATAGTCACGCCAAATTTAATATTACCTTAAATAAAAGTTTTTCTAAAAGTTTATAAATTTTTTAGAGAGAAAATACTTTAAATCTTAAATAGAATTTTTATAAACCTATTTTTACTGTTTTTTATTGTAATAACTCTTTCAATTATGTATCACAAATTTCGTATGTAAGAATATTTAATTGCAATGGATCGATCATATGCATCCTCAACAAAAGAGAGAATGTGATTCAAGGGAGAGCCAAATATTTATCGGAGAAATTTGAGAATCCACAATGCATGTGACGCACAATTAATCCACCATTTGTTTTTATTGAACATATATGATATCATGGAGATTATGCATTACATGAAGGATTGTTATGTAAAAATTCCATCGTTTCATGCACAACCCCTCCATGTAATGCATAATCTCTTCGTATGACACACAATCCTCTCATGTGATACATAATCTCTCGTGTATTGTAACATTCTCTTGTGTGATGCATTATGTACTTTTTTACGATGTATGGTGGTACTTCAATGCATTTTTTAGTCTTTCTTGAACTCTCCTATTTATGTATTTGCTATCAGCTTTTATTAAAGAAAAAGAATAATTGTTATTGTAAGATAACCATACGTTTATCAAAACTGGGCATTTGGTCTAGTGGTATGATTCTCGCTTCGGGTGCGAGAGGTCCCGAGTTCGATTCTCGGAATGCCCCTAATATTTTACATTTTTGCTATAGTTTCGGTAAGCGTCATCGACTTGGTGGTGCTGGGCGGGCTCCTTGCCTGATTGGTTTTTGATAGGAAACTAATTTCCATTGAGTCACCATATTATTTTATTTTCCCTGACTACTAAATCTATAAATGTTAAATGTTTATTTTATTTATGTGTATATTTTTTTATATATAATTGTTTATCCAAAATTCATATAAAAAAATTTAGAAACATACAAATATCAAATATATATTAATAAAAAAAGGTAAAAACAATTAATTTATAATAAACTATTATTTTTTATAGTCTGCTAATATATATGTATTATAACGAGTTATTAACACCCGCGCGTTGATGCGGGGTAAAAATAATTAGTTACAAAAATAAATATAAAAACAAATGAACAAAAATATTTTTCAAGCAATTCAAATAACGAAACACAACTGAATCAAGATCGAATAGTGAAATTGGAAAACTGATATAGATTCAAGAAGCAACACAAATGATACTGTATTATCATTGATTTCTAGATTTTGCAATGTTAAAATTACAAACAATGTCTTATTAAATTGGATCAGAACCAGATTTAATTAATTAAATATTCATACCCATAATTTGAAAAGTTGACATTGATTAGATTTAATCGTCAATTTAATTTGTTGCTTTTACGATCAAATCAAATATATTTATAACGATCATGTCTCTAATACATTGATCAGGGTTGCTCAACGATATAGTAGTAGCGTTCAATGTTATACATTATCATATTTAATAAAAAATAATCTAAACATTAAATAGTAACATTTTAATTATAAAGCAATTTCATTAAATTTTGTATCGTGCATTTGAATTTTAAAGTCTTTTTCATACAATTAAACATACCATAATAGTTTCAAAAAACAACTCCAAACATAAGTATAATTAAAATCATAATTTTAAGTGTGTAATAAAATGTTGTATAATAAATGTTAAAATAGGACTAAACAAAATCTTATTAAAATAAAAGGGCTTAATAAAAGATAATGCTAAGACAATGACGTGTTATAAAAGAATTAAATTTAAAATAAAAAAAGAACGAACAAATGTCATTGGCCTACTCCATCCATTTGAATAATAAAGTATTTTTCATACAATTAAACATAACTCCAAACATAAGTATAATTATAATCATAATTTTAAGTGTGTAATAAAATATTGTAATAATAAATGTTAAAATAGAAATAAATTAAAAGGACTAAATTAAAGATAACGCTAAGATAATGGTGTGTTATGAAAAAAATAAATTTAAAATAAAAATAGAAAAAATGCCATCGGCTTACTCCATCCATTTGAATAATAAAGTCTTTTTCATACAATTAAACATAACTACAAACATACATATAATTAAAATCATAATATTAAGTGTGTAATAAAATGTTGTAATAATAAATGTTAAAATACGAGTAAATTTTTTTTTATTAAAATAAAAGAGCTAAATAAAAAATAATGTTAACATAATGGTGTGTTACGAAAAATTAAAATTAAAAAAAAAAACACGCCATTGGCGTAGCTGATATGGTAATATACATAGTACAAACATAAGTATAATTGAAATCATAATATTAAGTGTAATAAAATATTGTAATAATAAATGTTAAAATAGGGGTAAACAAAAATTTATTAAAATAAAAGGACTAAATAAAAGATAACGCTAAGATAAGGGTGTGTTAAAGAAACTGAAACTAAAAAAAAAAACGCAATTAGCGTAGCTGATATGTGTGAGTAATAAATATTGTAATAATAAATGTTAACATAAGAGTAAACAAAAGTTTATTAAAATAAAATGGTTAAATAAAAGATAACGCTAATATAATGGTGTGTTATGAAAAATTGAAACAAAAAAGAAAAAAAAAGCGTGATTGGCATAGCGGATATGGTAATATATATACTACAAAGATAAGTATAACTAAAATCATAATATTAAGTGTGTAATAATAAATGTTAAAATAGAAGTAAACAAAAATTTATTAAAATAAAAGATATCGCTAAGATGAGGGTGTGTTACGAAAAATTGAAATTAAAAAAAAAAGAAAAAAAAGGTCATTGGCCTATATGATATGGTAAATGTTATATATATAACGAGTTAATGAACACCCGCGCGTTGCTGCGGGATCTAAAATATTAATTACAAAAATAAATATAAATACAAATAAATAAAAATACTTTCAAACAATTCAAGCAAAGAAACACAACTAACCAACATCGAAGACTGAAATTGAAAAGCCGATATAGATTCAAGAAGTAAGACAAATGATGCTGTTAGTCGGTTCTTATCATTAGTTTTCTAGATTTTGCAATGCTAAAATTACAAACAATGTTTTATTAAATCGGATCGGAACCAGAATTAAATAATCAAATATTCATAACCATAAATTGAAATTTTGTCATTAATTAGGTTTAATCGTCAATCTAATTTATTGGTTTTACGATCAAATCAAATAAATTTATAACGGTTATGTCTCTAATACATCGATTAGAGTTTGTCAACGTTATAATAGTAATGTTCGACGTTATAATAGTAATGTTCGATGTTATACATGATCATATTTGATAAAAAAATCTAAATATGAAATCGTTACATTTTAATTATAAAACAATTTCATTAGAAATTTGTATCGTGCATCTGAATTATAAATTTTTTTTATACAATAAAACATAACATAATAGTTTAAAAGACAACAACAAACATAAGTATAATTAAAACCATATGTTTTAGTATGTAAGAAAATGTTGTAATAATAAATGTTAAAAGAGGACTAAATGAAAATTTATTAAATAAAAGATAACACTAAGATGAGGGTGTATTGTGAAAAAATGAAATTTAAAATAAAAAAAATAAAACATTTCATTAGAATTTTGTATCGTGCATATGTGTAACATCCCGGATTTGAGCCTGGTACGTGGATTTAATTTATTGGCTCATTTATTTTAATAACTATTGCGTGTTCCAATTAAATTCCGTTTCGTGGATTTAACGTGTCAAGATTGAGTGATACGTGTCCCCGAGCTAATAATTAGCGGATTAATTATCTCCTTGAGATCGTGGATTTAATTGGGTTCTAATGATATAATTTGTGAAAAAGTGATATCGGGGTTCGGATTTAGTGGGTTCGGAACCGGAAAAAGGATAAAACGTATATATGTGTTGAGCCCCCTTTTCTTCTTCTTCCTTATCCATTTGAGAGCTTACCCTAAAGTGTGTGTGTATCTTCCTGGAGCTCCAGCTGAGATTTGAAGCATTCCAATTCTGAAATTAGGTGCTGAAAATTGTGTTCTTCATCATCCTCTTCTCCCCTTTGAGTTCTTGAAGTGCTCAAGGTAAGATTTTGTGGTTTTAATGGCTAAATCTTGAGTTGTGTATGTGATATATGATGGAATTGGTCTCTGAAAGTGTATGGGTTAATTATGTATGAATTATGTGTGTTTTGTTGCTGAAAATCGGGTGAGAAGGGATTAAATCCCCTGGTTCGGCTATGGAGTTCGAAGGGCAGATTCTGCTGTCTGGCAAAAGCGCGGCGCGCAAATGGGAAAAGCGCGGCGCGTAAATCAGTCTGCTAGAGAATTTTGGTTTAGTTTTATAAAAGAGTTGTGGGTCGTTAATTGGTCGGATTCCTTCGGGATATTATTGAATTGAATTATTTGGAATTTTGGGTCTCGATAGGAGTTCCGAAAAAGGGTTTCGGGGATCGATTGTCCGTTCGGGAATATGTTTCGGGATTAGTTTAATTGTGATAATTGTGTTGGATTGAGTTATGTTTGATTGAATTGCGTGGCTATCGAGTTTGTGATAACATGTGAGACCCGTGATGTGTTCGGGTGCTAGCCGATCACGTGCCGAGCCGCATTGAGAGTTCGGGTTTCGATTGCTTTCGGGTATCGGTGAGTACTCGAGTTCTTTTACAAATCGCGCGTAGTCTTTTATGAGTCGTGTATATGTGTTGTGATATATTGTGTATGAGACCGAGCATAGTGCGCAGGTATGATCCGTTCTACCCTATACGTGCTATATGTGTTTGAATTGCAGGTGTCCGCGATATGTGATCGCGCAGGCTGACTGTCCCTAACCAGTCACGAGATATGAGGCTGTATATATACGGCAGTGATATTGCCAGGTCGCTCCTGTGCCTATTGAGTAGCTAACCGCTGCTGTGTGCGGCATGTTAGCTGGGGAACGTGGTCCCCTTTTGAGCAGAGATTTGTGTTATGCATCGAGTTGCATATGTGTGCCGAGATATGTGTGTTGTGTATGTTTTATGTGCTTACCTGCAGAGTCTAACCCTCGCGTACTCACGAGCTGTCCAGCTTATGTTTTCGAGTCTTCTGTGTGTCAGGCAGTCATACCGTGGGGTCACAACCACAGCCGCAGCAGCCGAAGTAGAGATTGGGACAGTTAGAGTTGCGTGCGTTGACTGTCTTGTTGATATTAGTTTTGGAACTGTTGTATCTGATCTACTTATGTATATTAACAGTAATCAATTACGTCTATGTATCAGTGTCAGTTTATGAGACAATGTATGACTTCGTGATAAAGTTTTAATTAGCAGTGTTTTCCGCTAATCCTGTGACATGAGTAACTTGAGATACTTGCGTTATTGCCACCTGTGTATTGTATTGACGTGGCATTTGTGTGAGAATTGTGGGTGTTACAGCTTGGTATCAGAGCTTGTGGTTTCAGTATTGAGTATCAGTGGATGCTTGTGCTCTTACCGTGTTCAGATCTGTGGGATTCTTCTCTGAGACTGAGTTTAGCGGAATTAACTGACCTAGCTTATTGTATAACGCTGGGTGATCGATCTGTTATCTTACCTTTGTGATATGTGCAGGTAGTTATGGCAGATCATGGCGAGGGTTCAGGGCCAGAGAGACCAGCGGGAGACGAGTATGTCCGCCGGTCAGAGATGTTATCAGTGTTGACTGAGTTCTATAGAGAGAGGGACAGAGAGAGAGAGCAGCAGCGACAGAGATCTGATCCGCCGCCAGTTACTAGTGTTGAGACAGTGGTTGGGGCATCTTCTTCTTCTGTGCGAGGTGGGTCCTTTAAGGACTTTATGGCGGGAGCCCCACCTCAGTTTCGAGGCGGTGGTGAGCCGGGTGCGGCTATGGCTTGGGAGAGAGAGATAGAGGCCGCATTCCGCGTTGCCCATGTCGATCCTCGTGATATGGTCAGCTATGCGGCTTATCAGCTAAAGGGAGGGGCTTCACAGTGGTGGAAGTCCATTGAGTCATCCATGACTACAGCTGCAGCTTATGCTATGACATGGGATCAGTTCCGTGCTATCTTCGAGTTACAGTATATTCCCCGGGATGAGCGCCGGGAAATGGAGCGTCGTTTTCTACATCTTCAGCAGGGCAGCATGTCAGTCCAACAGTATGTAGACCGATTTAATGAGTATGCTCAGTTTGCGCCCCAGCACGTGGATACAGAGATTCGTAAGGCTGATGCCTTCATCGATGGGTTGAGATCTGATATTCGGGAGTTCGTTGGGCTTCACGACACTCCTACGTTTGCGAGAGCTTTAGAGTTGGCTCGTGTCAGAGAGAGAGAGAGAGATCAAGAGACAGAGGGGTCAGCCTCCGACCCAGAGACAGAGGACAGAGACGTTTGAGCAGTCCCGTAGCTACTACCGAGAGCCCCAGGACTATCAGAGAGAGAGGCAGCCTGAGCAGCAGCAGGTTCAGGGGCAGGGTTCGGGATTTCGTCGAGACAGAGACAGAGGCAGAGACCGGAGGTCCAGGAGGTCTGGGCAGTATCAGGGGTCGGGGACAGCCAGTCAGAGTCAGGGGCAGACTTCCCGATATAGCGCTCCGAGTCAGAGTCAGAGCAGCGTGGGACAGGGGTCCCAGCCGTCAGGGAGCCGGGTAGATAGTTCAGCCGGGGAGAGAGACTGTCCGAGGTGTCGCCGTCGCCATTCTTATTAACTAGTTTTTTAGAAAGGTTAAACGCAAAAATAATAACAACTATCTTTCACTTTTATAAAGATAAATATATTTATATAATACCAACAACATTATTTTTTCTTAATGTTTATAGGATTAATGTTTTATTTTATTTTTTCATTTTGTAACAAAAAAACTTGTGATGAAAGTTACCAACAAGTCACAAATAAAAATACTAACTATTTTTCACTCATAATAGCAATAATTTATTTTTACTAAACATTAATAATAATAATATATTATTATTAAATTGTTTACTATTTTACTATTTCAAAATTTTAGATTTTGTTCTCTAACTTTTATGTATTTTTTTAGTAAGTTCTAAAAAGTTTTAATAAACTATAGATAAAATTTAACATAAAAAATATGTGACTATTAAATATTTTAATATTTATAATACCTATTTTAAAAATAAAATTTTTAATTGTGACTAGCTTTTATGATGATAAATATATAAAAAAAAAAAATTGTGAATGATACTTATAATTAGGAATTATAAAATTGTTTTGACACATTTAAAAATAAGATTAAATTCAATTATTTAAAAATAGGATTTGACATTGTCTGTTCTCATACAAGACAGAATACTTTCGATTGACAGAAGAAATTCACTGATTAAAGCAACCTTAAATGCTCTTCTGGATATTGCTTTTTTCTTTTCATGTTTTTTCTTCGATTATTAAAACAAGTAAGCGCATTCGTAAACATTTTTTGTAGGGAAATAAATGAGAAGATAAAACAAATTGGATTTTTTAGAAGAAAATTATGGGTCAATATGAATTGACTGGTGTGAGGCTTGGTTGGAAGATGAAATGAATTTATGAGTGAAATGGACTTATGAAAATTATGGATTCTAGGTAAAATGAATATACATGTTTTTACCAATTTGTTAACTCAGACAGAAAAAGCTAAACAGAATTGGGCATTTGGTCTAGTGGTATGATTCTCGCTTTGGGTGCGAGAGGTCCCGAGTTCGATTCTCGGAATGCCCCTTTTATCTATTTTGGGTGTTTTTCATTTCTGCTATATTATATGATGATTTTTTGAAATGGTAACACATGGGCATTTGGTCTAGTGGTATGATTCTCGCTTAGGGTGCGAGAGGTCCCGAGTTCAATTCTCGGAATGCCCCTACTTTTGTTTGCTGATCTATAGGATTTGCCAATTGCATGGCCTTTTTATCCGAACCTTTATTTTACAGTTTGTTGAGTTTTTAAATGATAAATACAAATATCCAAATTGCAAATGTTCTATATTCCTATTCTAGGATTCCATTTGAATAAGAAAAACGAAAATATATAGTTGAAGTTTTTAACCATATTTTTTTTTATCATTCATCTTAAAAATAATAACATCGTTTTCATGTGTCGAATTAAACTTTGAGTTTTTCATATATACTTGATAAATGAATTACAACACTTTCAAACTTTATATAACTTAATTTATTGGTTTGGAGATAATTGGTTTCTAAATTAAAATTCCACATGTTAATATACATAGTATAGCGATACGTTAGTTAATAAAAAAGCAAAAATGATTGATATGTCTAAATAACGTAAAATGAATGTGAGATATGTTAAATTAAAGGATGAGATGATAACTAAATAAAATATGTTGGTTAAGCTTCAAATGTTATAAATTCAATCGTTATTATACTAGTTTATTACCCGCGTATTACGCGGATATTTTTAATACATATAAAATATAATAAATAAAAATATAAAGATAGAAATATTATTTTTTAAACAAAAGTATATAAGATGATATTATTATTTATTATGACCTATTAGTTTTGTATATTTCTAAATATATATATGAAAAGTAATTATTTTCTTATATATATTTTTTAAACTTTTATTATATTATCTTATAATTAATAAGTTAGTAGATTATTAGATTTTGTTTGATTTGAATTGATTTGAATTTAAAAGTGGATTATATTAGATTTGGATAGATTTAATTAGTAAGTTAGCAGAGTATTAGATTTTGTTTGATTTGATTTGAATTTAAAAGTGGATTATATTAGATTTGGATAGATTTGATTTAAATTTCTTTATTATTTTTAGAATTTATAAATGCCACGTGTCGATTCATGGTGACGACACGTGTCGATTCATGGTGACGACACGTGGCTTCACCAGAAATGAGTACAGTTACTCTTTTAATAGTATAGATAGAGATAGATTATGAAGGGGTTTAAACGTCTTTCCTTGTCGGTTCACACTTCAGGCATTCACTTTCTCTCACTTAAGAGAACACCTTACACTCCTCTATCACTCGCTACATCCACCGGTAATGGCATCGGACCACCAACAACTATAACTGGTGACTTGTCTCACTCCATTCTGTTTTAAGTTCTAACAACAATTGTAATTGAATTTTTAAGGTTTATTACATTGTCTCTTGTTTTGTCCCCATATTGAAGTCGCGGACGTGGAGGTCGCAAATCACTTTGTTCATCTTCAATATCATGGTTTTTGTCTTTAGTCATGTTCAACTCATCGATTTCGACATACGAGTTTATAAGGTAAGTATCCTTTGCTTTACCAATTGTAAGGATGATGTCAATTTGATGATCAATTTATAGTAGCCAGCATCAATGCATCTTAAAAGAAGTCAACGTCACAAATACCTACATATGTTTGAGCTTAGGACATCAACAGACTCTTAAAATAATAATATCAAAAACATTATGATCATGTTTAAACAATTATGAAAGTCATGTATCAAGATAAACGATTTGAATACTTACTTGAGTTAAGAGAGATCGATGTCATAGTACCTTCGTCGATTCGACTCTTTAATGGAAGGTTGATTTTCTGTTTATTTCTTTCTCAATAGTGATGGATTGAATAATGATTGGTGTGTTTATTGGCTGAACTAATTCCCTATTAATGGAAGATTGATCTTCTATTTATTTCCAAGTTGTTACAAATGACGTTTTTCATTGTCCCTTTTAAAGCATGTATTTTTAAAGTACTTTCATGAATATTAGATGTAAAATTCCATATGTGCTAGCAGCTACCTATATTCACCCTCGCATTATACGTACAAGTTTTTTCATCTTTTTCAAAAGGGTGAACATAGAAAATAGTAAAAATCATATGTTGACACACACACACGTATCTATATATGAAACATTATATTAAGAATTGCAAGGAAGAAGACAATGTGCATCCTATTAATCAAAGGAAGTTGCAAACTGCATACCTTGTAAAGTTTTTAATTAAATATGAAGGTTATGTTTGGCAGAGAGCTTTTAACAGCTTTTGAAAGCTTTTGATTTTAAAAAGCTCTACTAAAAACTAAAAGCCTTGTTTGGAATGATAATATAGAGCTTTCATTTTCTCATAAAAAGCTCTTTTATAATACGCTAGTAGAAGTAGCGTTTAAAAAGTTGTGGAGCTTTTGGTCAAACATAATTATTTTTTTACTCTCCTATTAATCAAACTACCATCTTTAATTAATATTAATGTATTTTTACGTAATTTAATACTAAAAACTACAACTACAGCTACTTTTACCAAACACATTTATAAAACTAAAAGCTCCAGCTCTTTTAAAAAATTTCAGCTTTCAAAAGCTCCAGCTACTAAAAGCTCTACCCGTTTTATAAACAAAAGGTTACAGCTAGTTTTGCCAAACATACCCGAAATGTGTTATGCAATGGGTCAATGATGATACACATTGATGATTAGTTTGTAACTCGAGTTGTAGGTTTCTTCTTCTCTTCACGTTGCATCTGCAAATGATGTTGATCTCTCTGTTTTAATGGGTTCAATGATGTTGTTAATTTTTGTCCCTTGTGAAATTTGTTGTTTCGGAGAAACAACAAAATGTAATATCAGGGTTCTGGGTCTTCTTTTTTGAGCTTAATGGGTAGAGAGCGCCGAATACTTGGATTTTTAGACTTGTAATCATTTATTGGATGTTTGAGATTGGAAATTTTATGGTTCCTTTTGGCTTTTATTTGATCTTTGGAATTGGAAGATATAAAACTGTAAAACTTGTAAGTATTCAACTCCGTCCTTGCATTTGTCTAGTTCTCCGAGTCGGTAGAAAATATTCTTCTCATCTTCTTTGTGTAATTACTAGAGCTTTTATCAATGATGAGTCTAAACTGATCAACATACTATAGTATCTGGAAGAGTACACATCAATGTAAGTATCCTGTTCAATTGTAGTATACAGAATGTGGTTAATCAGACATTGTTAATCGCATTATGTATTCTTATGAGAATTACCATTTTAATAGTAAGCTTACTAATGATGACAATTGTCTTGTTAATTTCTTTCCTACCATGTGTCTTATAAAGGAAAAAATGACACGAACCATAGATTGTAGGTTGTGGTTGTCAATGGATTGTACCAATGGTATGATTTGTTCCATGAATAAATCAACATATTTTCTATTTCCCATAAGAAAGATATATTCCAATATCAATTTAGGTCACATGCATTTTTAGTACCTCAAACATTATTACCTCATCTATTCACTAATAAAAAGCTTGAATCTTTACATCTTGTTAAATATCTAAACACACTTTACACTCGTGTTCCTTGTCGTGTTAGTGATTTATGTTTCAAGGATAAATTTCTCGCCTCATTACCTCAAATCACACAAACGGAAAACAAGCACACAAACACTATTAATAGAAACTAAAATTGAAATATTAGCGGGAATTGAAGGTAGGGTGAAAAGTTTAATTTTGAATATGTGTTATAATGATTGCTTTGTCGCCGAATGTTAGTCATGTTACTGACACATTACTATATATTGTGTGATTTTGATTTTTAAGTTTGTGCATTATCCAGATTTATCTTTTAAATTATATCTATCGCGCACTTATTTCTATTAGAATCTTCTATACATTTCATACCATCGCTATACATTACACCATTATACATTAGTCACTAATGAAATCACTATTCATAAGTGAGTTTTGCTATTTTGTTCCTCTCACATCAATATAGAAAACTAATTTATAAATGAGTTTTGCTATAATGTGCTAGAGATGGAAATATAAGTATTACTTATATTTTATTGTGCTAAAATGCACTAGAAGAAGCTTTTGTTAAACACTTTTTAGTGATGAGGTTTGTTAAAGTGTGCTTTTACATATTTTATTATTATTTATATGTAAATTATATAATGAGAATGTTTCATGTTCTGATATTTTTTTGATTTAAAATTAGATATATCTAAATTCTAATTAATTCTTAGACATTTTGTAAATAATATTTATTTTGGTTATAATAATTATTGATTTATAATAATTTTAGTGTTTTATAATGTCTTATTTCGGTATCTTTATGATTACTTAAAAAATCAACTTTATTTTACATTCAATTTAACATAATGTTTGATTGATTCTAATTAGTTTATAATATTTAGTTTATTAAATATTTTTTATATTAATAACATTATTATTTCAAATATTGACCACACCAATAAAAAAATTTAGAAAGTATTTGTTTTACTATATTATTAGTTTATCGTCATTTTCAGTTATGTTTATACAGGTAAAACACGAATTTACCCGTATAAACAAGACACGTATAAATTTCGTGTTCACGATGACACGTATAAGACACGCATAATACACGGATAAACTAGGTTTTAAAAAAAATATAAAAACATTGGGCCCTCACTTATTTTGAAAATGTATGGATATTATATAAAATTCGTGTTTTTGTGTGACACGTGTTTTATGCGTGTCGTATCACGTGTCACACGATTTTTTTACGTGTCGTGTTCGTGTTTTATAAATTTGTGTCGTGTTCGTGTTTTATAAATTCGTGTCTGACACGCGACACGACACGAATACACGTATTGTCAGGTCTACCGTCCTGTCCAGCCAACACAATTCCATTCATTTTGCTTTGTACCATCGACAAAACGAAACAAATTATGAAATAATGAATGTGGGTTCGTCCTAAATTTTCATCATAAGACCTTTTATTTTATAAATAATTTCAGATATTTCAACTTGAAAAAAAGAAAAATAATGTGCATAATGAGATAAGCTGGGGAAATATTTCCTTCAATTAAGCACACTGTTAAAAACCAAACTTACAGTGTGCATAATGAGATAAGCTGATAAAAATGGTGTGCTGAGAAAATGCAAGTATTTTTACTGTAAAAAGTAATTTGCGTTTGCCGGGAGTCGAACCCGGGTCTATTGCTTGGAAGGCAATTATCCTAACCGTTGGACTACAAACGCCTTACATGTCCTCATGCCAAATTATTATCTATATATCCGTTGAGTTTTGATAAGAATTGTTTTTATCCAAAGAATCTTTGGATGTACAAATTTACATAGCATATGCATAAATTGTTTTGACATAAAATTTGTACATTTTTTCATAATAAATTTATATAAAATATGCACAACATTTTGAACATGAAATTTGTGAATCCTTTTTACATATTTGTGATGCATATTCTATATAATGTGCATTTCAAAGGTTCTTTAAGGCAAGAATGATTTTTTCCCGAAACTATATATATATATATATATATATATATATATATATATATATACAGGGCCGGTCCGATCATTTTCGAGGCCCTGGGCAAAAACTTAAAGGGGCCCAATATATATATATATGTATTGTCAAAATAAACAAAATTCAAGTAAAAATGATAAATAAAAAACAAAAAACTTATAATTATATAATCTAAACTAAAATTTTTGGCAAGTCAATAAACTTTTTTTTAACCGTTTATAAACATAAGTATATATACAAATATATAATAGATTTTTTGAAAATGGGCCCCTATGACTAATGGGTCCTGGGCGATTGTCCGTGTTGACCTTGCTCAGGGTCGGCCCTATATATATATATATATATATATATATATATATATATATATATATATATATATATATATATATATATATATATATGATATGTATGTATGTTAAAGTGAGTACCACTTATTACGCAACACACCAGACGATACCACTTTTAAAAATATTCTTTTTGACTTTTTTCATAAACATGTTGTGATTAACATTACATATATGATATATAAATGGGATAATTGCGCAAAAAACCTTAAAGTTGGATCATTTTTGTGATTAAAACCCCTAACCATTTTTTGTTGCACAAAAAACCTCTAACCGGTAAAACCTTTGAAATTAGGACTTGACCGGTTATAATAGGTTGCTATGCTTACATGGCATACACGTGGCGTCCACATGGCAAACCCAACTTACGTGGCGCCTACATGGCGCTACATGTATAATTCTTAAACTGAAATTTTTGCATAAAAAACCCCGAAATTGGTGACTTTTTCGATTAAAACTCTTAACTATATTTTTCTCACCTCTAACCAACAATAATATTTACCGTTTCTCTTCTTCTCTACCTGCGGCAACTCCGATTACTCTATCCCCTCTTTATGTTCAGTGGTGTTTATTTTATGTATGTATGTTCGATTAACTTTTGTCATTTAACCTTGAATTTTAACTTCAATTGTGCTGATGGAATCGATTTCATTTTGTATTCACGAGTTGCATTTTTAAGTTCACCTTTATGTTTAATTTCATTTATTTATGTTCCATTTTAACTTCTGAATATGATCAGCCAGAGCAGTGAAGTTCGCTAGTCTAGAGGGTGAAGGTTTTATTGGGAAACAAATTTTTTTGTTTAATAAATAAAATTTTAATAAATATCCATGTCATCAAAATGCAATCAGTGAAGACTCAATTTTAATTATCTTTATTGGTTGGAGGTTTTTTATCAAATGAAAAATGAATTGAGGTTTTAATTGAAAAAACTAAACAAGTTGGAGGTTTTTTACGCAAAAATCTATTTAAAAATTTTACACGTCATCAAGTTGCAACTGGCTAAACCGGTTGCAAGTCAGATTTTGTTAAAAAAAACCCAAATTTACAAAGTTTTAACCGGTTAGAGGTTTTTTGTGCAATGAAAAATGGTTGAGGGTTTTAATCGCAAAAATGATCCAACTTAGA
Source organism: Centrapalus pauciflorus (assembly GCA_020465985.1). Classification (NCBI taxonomy): domain Eukaryota; kingdom Viridiplantae; phylum Streptophyta; class Magnoliopsida; order Asterales; family Asteraceae; genus Centrapalus; species Centrapalus pauciflorus. The sequence goes on from JAANYP010004365.1 coordinate 25,540, forward strand.
GGTTTTTTGCGCAATTTCCCCTATATAAATTTCACGCACATTCACACTATCTAAGTGCATGAACTCATGCATCACATCAATGTACGTTCACATATATCAAATTTATGTAAGAGTACGTTCACACTATATTTTAGGAGTTAGCAGATGTGAATGTTTGTAAAATTTACATATGATCTTGATAATGTTAACTAAAACATGTTTATGAAAAAAAAAATTTAATTTTTTTTTAAAGGTGATACATTTGAGACATAATGAGTAGCAACATAGGATGTGATTTTGACTTTATATACGTATGTATATGTTTATTTCTAAAATAGGACTAAACACAATTGAGAACAACGAATTAAATAAGAAAAATGAGGCTGGCAGTGCTCTGGAAGAAGGAGGTGCAGATTGAGAAAAATATGATAGAGGGTTGTTAGTTTTTGGTTAAACATGAGAATAATATTGTCAAGTTACAATTAAAAATGATTGTTGTAGACTTACAAATTACAACAATAAATATCTGTTGCAAGAAAATCACGGAAGAGATACCACCTATTGCAATATAATCATTTATTGACGATTGTTTAGTGGTATTGTAACGTAATAATCAAATAAACAGACTTAATAAGTAAAACCAAACACCATCTAAATAGGTTCAGTTTAATAGATAACCTAAAATGTTTATTATAGATATTTATGTTTGTGAATTATGACTTGTATTTTTTTTTTTTTTTTAGTAATGGTTAATTATAAAGAGTAATAAGTAACACGGTTATATTTTAACAATCTTAGTATTGAAATTTTTATTAATTTTAATATCTAGCTTAGTTTAAAATTTTTTATTTGAATATTTATATTATTTACGATGATAATTTTGAAATTCACATGAGTTTAGTTTGAAAATTTGTAACATCCCGTTTTTGAGATAATTGCGTGTAATTATTTTAGTGGATGTTTAAATAATTATTATTGCGTGGGTCCAATAATAGCCCGAGTAGTGGATTATACGTGTCGGGTTTGCGAATTACGTGTCTCCGAGTAATAAATTTAGTGGATTAATTATATAATTGAGTTCGTGGATTTAAATGGGTTAAGTGGATTTTAATTGTGAAAATAAGGTATCGGGTCCGGGTTAATGGGTTGGAACCCGCCTAAAATAGAAAGGATATGTACGTACCCTCCTTTTCTTCCTTTCCCTTCTCAGAAAATGTGCAAGTGTGTGTGAAATCAGTGTGTGTGTGTACTGGGTTTTCTTGGAGCAGCAAGATTAGTTCCATGATTTGAGTTGGGGTGCTGAAAATCAATCTCCATCTCCATTCTTGAGTTTGAAGGTTTTAAAGGTAAGGAACTTGATCTATTAAGCTAAAATTCGAGATGTGTGTATGTAATATTGAGAGTTTTGGTTTCTGGAATTTTGTGGGGTGAATATATATGAGTTTTCTGTATATGGATGCTGAAAATCGGGTGGAAAAGGAGTTTATACTCCTGGATAGGCGAAGAAGACGAGCAGGGAAGGAGCAGGCCGCCAGCGGTCGCGACGGGGGGGGGGGGTCGTGGTCGCGACGCAAGCAGGGTGGGCGCGGGCGTGATCGGCGGGTGGGCGCGGGCGCGATCGGGGTACCGGGCCGGGTGCTGTGGGTCGGGTCTGTGGGGGCTATTTGGGCTGGTTTAGGGGTTTCGTTGGGGTTATGTAACATCCCAAATTTTAAGTACATGTAATTTGCAATTATTAAGACTCAATTATTTGTATTAACGAATATAATATAAATTTAAGTTAAATTTTGATCATATTATCAATTAAATGAGAAAGATACAAAGTTGAGGGGTATAATATGCAATTGGGTCAAAATAGCAAATAAAAGAGAGAATAACTCTCATTTCTATCAACTCACTTTCTCTCTCTACACTCTCTCGTCTCCCTCACCCTCTCTCACTAAAACCCACGGGTTTTTAGCCAAAAACACCCAAGAAATCATCGAATTGAAGTGCAAAAATCTGGAATCAAGCTTATTGGAAGGAACTATAAGCATTACAACATACATTTTGAGGTAAGATTTACCCAATCTTGCAAATTTTGGAGTTTTTGGTTCGGTTTTTATAAAAACCGAATCATAGGATTTTGGTTCTGATTCTTAATGCATGTTATATATTATTGTTGTAATGTTTAAATCGAGTGTTGATGATGAAGTATACCAAATTTCAGAATCAGATTCCACCTCTAAGTACGATTTTTGGGATTTGTGTGTGTTTTAGTGTGTGTGTTCATCGAGACATGCTGAAAATTGGACACAAATGGGTTGTTTTGGTACATAAGTGTTATGATATAAGTTGAAATAGTGTATTTAAGTTCATATCTGCAATTTTAGATACTCAAACATGCAAAAATGGTCAAAATATGATTTCTGGAAAATATTGGAAATTTTCTAAGTATGAACTCGGATGATGATCCATCCGAGTTCGGATCACTCATTTCGGACCCATGACCATTTCGGACCACACCTCCATTTCGGACCATACTCAATCCGGACCAAAAGTGATTTCGGATCACACTCACTTCGGACCCCCCCCCCCTTTTCGGATCAAACCCAATTCGGACCAAGGACCAATTTCGGACCATCCGAATTCGGATGTGGTCCGAAATCAGGACTCAATTACACTTAATTTTCAGAATACAATATTTAAGCAATTACTGACACATGTTTACTATTACACTTACATTACAGATCATTGTGGTGTTATCAAAACACACATTGATTCAGGATCAAGTCACACTATACCAATCACTGTGAGTTGCAGATTATCATTCGAACATTTATTGTTTTTACATTCGTGTTTATACATTCAATGGCATGTTCACATTGTTCATATACATCATTTGGCACTCAAGATTACTTTGTTGTTATGATGCACACTCGTACTTGACATGTAACACACATGTAGCCAGCGTTCAATTGAAAGTGCATCTATTTACATCATGCTTGCACTGCATGATCATTACTTCACAATCTGATGCGACCTGGACTGGGGCTGACAGCAGGCCACTGTCGGGGACTGATCATCCCACTCGTTATCCCATCAGGTTCGGCACATCCCCGATCAGCATATTGAACTGCCACCCCATGCTAGCACTGCATGGTTTACTTACACATTGAGGCTTTCACTGCCGTTTTCACATACATGGGGCTTACACTGCCCATGGTTAAGCATTGCATGTAAAGAAATACTTGTTGTTTGCATAATCTGTTATCTCACTAAGCTTTAGCTTACAGTTGACTCACATTGTTTTCAGGCAAAGGCAAAAGTGTAGTGGGACCTTCATCTTAAGCAATCCATTTCTTATCTCGGTGATCTTAGAAGCTAATTGGTACATGGACAATGTAGCTTTGGGGCTGGGATTTGTTACTATTAAAACATTATTGATGATGTAATAGCTAGATTTAATCACTGTAGTCATGTACTTTACTTTGCTTTAGTGTGGATTTGCTTAATTCTAATTTAAGTATTAAATTTCAATTATCATGATTATTCATTGGGTTGTTTGTCGATCCTGGAGATTCCAATTATATCATTAATTAACAAGGACGTCACAGAGTTTGGTATCAGAGCATTAGTTTGAGGTTTCAAGTGTCCGCGAGGACTTGGACTCAAACTTAGGTTATGATATTAGAATGAACTTCTAAGTAATGATCTGAACTAAGATAGGATTGACATGCACACGGGGAAACACAAAGGGTAACTGTACACTTAGGACTTACAAATAAATGTTCTAAATATAAGTTGTTATATTTCAGAACATGTCAGGAGATGATATGACTCCTCAGCAAATGTTCCAGATGATGCAAGCTCTCATGGAACAAAACAATGAGCTACAATCCAAACGAATGGCTGAGCAGGCTCAGTCATTTGCAGATCAGTTAAGGGCCAGAGATGAGGCCGAGGCAAAACGAAAGGCCGATAAGCGAAGGAACAAGGGGCAACAACAGGACGACCAGGGAGAAAGACAAGATGATACTGGGTCTTCCAACAGATCAAGGGGTTGCAGATTTAAGGACTTCAAAAGTAACGGAGCTGTTACTTTTGATGGAACTGGAGACGCCGTCACTGCATTGGAATGGATCACCACCACGGAACGAACTTTCAGGATCAGCGACTGTGCTGATAAAGACATGGTCCGCTTTGCAACCGCTATGTTTGCAAGGGACGCTGTTATGTGGTGGGATGCCATGACGCATGTGTTGACGATGGAGGTAGTGTCGCACATGTCCTGGAATGAATTCAAGGAAGTATTCTCCCAGCAATACTGTCCTACTGATGAGAAGCGCCGTCTAGAGGCGAAGTTCCTGAATCTGACTCAAGGAACGAAAACGGTTACACAATATGCCGTTGAGTTCACCCGATTAAGTCTGTTCGCACCGCATCAAGTTGACACAGAAGAGAGGAAGATAGCCCGGTTTGAGGCCGGACTAGACTATGAGATACGCCGAACCATAAGTGGGGTTCGTTATACAACGTTTGCTGGATTACTCGAGGCTGCTCGGAATGTGGAGCAGATTGTCCTGTTATCCGGATATGTCATCGGATCAGCTGTCGCATCACCGACTCAACCGTCGCCGCCAAAAAGGCAGCGGGAGTCTGGATCCTCCCGATTCTCTCCCCAATCTCATCAACAATCATCATCACCCAAGAAGGGAAGGGCCTTCTCGGCCAGTTCAGAAATGAGGGACTGCAGACGATGCAGAAAAGCGCACTCTGGGGAGTGCAAGACTCAGGATATGTACTGCTTCTGCTGTGGGCAGAAAGGCCATCATTGGGAGCATTGTCCACGAAAAGATGATGCATGCTACAACTGCCACAGACTTGGCCATTTCTCAAGGGACTGCCCGAAACCCCCACGAGATCTGAATGCTCCACAATCAACAGCAAGATCTTCTGTAGCTTCCACGGCTCGCAGGGATCAATCTCAAAGGGCTCCAACAAGGGCATTCCAAATCACAGCTGAAGAAGCAAAGGATGACCCGGAGGTGGTCACTGGTACGTTTTATGTTAATTCCATTCCTGCACGTGTATTGTTTGATTCCGGAGCAAATCGTTCGTTTGTCTCCACTACATTTGCCCGTCAATTTAACATGCCAACTTCCAAACTGCAATTTGTACTTGACATAGAGACTGCTAGCAACATGTTAGTAAAAGCAGACAAAGTATATAGGAATTGCACATTACTTGTAGAGGATGTAGTGTTCAACATAGATTTAATCCCTATGGAGTTCGGGGAGTTTGATGTCATAGTAGGTATGGATTGGTTGGTTCACAATGAGGCCCAAATCGTTTGCAAGAAAAGGATGATTAAGATTACCACTCCCGAGGGCCGAGATATTTGTATCTATGGTGACAGACACAAAGGCGACCTATGCCTCATTTCAATTGCAAAAGCCCGAAAGCACGTTGCCAAGGGTTGTTCTGCATACTTAGCCTACGCTGTCGATGCAAAGGCTGAAGTTCAATCTCCTTCTACCGTTTCCGTCGTTTCCGAATTTCCAGATGTCTTTCCAGAAGATATCTCGGGATTGCCACCTGACCGTCAAGTGGAATTCCGCATTGACCTCATTCCCGGAGCTGCTCCAATAGCAAAGGCTCCTTACCGTCTAGCCCCTGCTGAAATGCAGGAAATGATGAAGCAATTACAGGAGTTGCTCGATAAGGGTTTCATACGCCCAAGTTCTTCTCCATGGGGCGCTCCTGTGTTGTTCGTCAAAAAGAAAGATGGCACATTGCGAATGTGCATCGACTATCGAGAACTCAACAAAGTCACAATCAAGAACAAATACCCGTTGCCCCGGATTGATGATCTCTTCGACCAGTTACAAGGCGCAAGTTACTTCTCGAAGATTGATCTTCGTTCGGGTTACCACCAACTCAAAGTACATTCTGATGACATTCCAAAGACGGCTTTCAGAACTCGTTACGGACACTACGAGTTTCTGGTAATGCCGTTCGGTCTTACTAATGCGCCGGCCGCTTTCATGGATCTCATGAATCGAGTCTGCCGGCCAATGCTCGACAAATCGGTCATCGTGTTCATTGATGACATTCTCATTTATTCAAAAACCGAAAAGGATCATGCAACACATCTGAGAGAATTACTAGAGTTGCTACGCAAAGAGCGACTTTACGCCAAATTCTCTAAATGTGAATTCTGGTTGAGGCAGGTACATCTCAACATTCGAAACAATTTCATGATCCTTATACTCAATCATAAACCCTTTGTTAACTTGTACTTACTCAATATTCAATTCAGATCCAATTCTTGGGGCACGTGATATCTGGTGCTGGGATTGCTGTTGATCCTGCAAAGATCGAAGCTATCCAGAACTGGGAATCACCCCGCAACGCCTCGGAGATTAGGAGTTTTCTGGGATTGGCTGGTTACTACCGCCGATTCATCAAAGACTTCTCCAAAATCGCCGTTCCTCTCACTAAGCTTACTCGCAAGAACGCGACCTTCTTTTGGAAAGAAGAACAACAAACGGCCTTTGACAACTTGAAGAATCTGCTAAGTGAAGCGCCTGTGTTAGCCCTGCCTGAAGGGAACGAAGACTTCGTAGTCTACACAGATGCATCAGGCATGGGTTTGGGTGCGGTACTAATGCAAAGAGGAAACGTCATAGCTTATGCTTCTAGACAACTCAAACCACATGAGAAAGATTACTCTACTCATGATCTAGAGCTAACCGCTGTGACTTTCGCTCTCAAATTATGGAGACACTACTTGTATGGAACCAAGTGTCAGCTCTACACCGACCACAAAAGTTTGAAGTACATATTCAGTCAGAAGGACTTGAATATGAGGCAAAGAAGGTCAATGGAGCTGATCAAAGATTACGACTGTGAAATTCTATATCACCCGGGGAAGGCCAACGTAGTGGCCGATGCCTTAAGCAGAAAAGCGTATTGCAAGGCATACTGCTATGCCTTGACTTCCACGATACTGACTTCAACGATCATAGACGAGGTAAGAGCTGCTCAGTTGCAGGCCCTAAAAGAAGAGAATGTTAAAGATGAAGATATCAGAATACAGTTGCCATTAATGCAAGATGATGGAACTGGATTAAAGGGTATTTATGGCAGAGTGTGGGTTCCTAAGTTCGGGAACATGCGGGAAGTGATACTTGAAGAAGCTCATCAATCTAAGTTCTCGATTCATCCTGGTAGCACGAAAATGTACAACAACCTGAAGGCCGACTTCTGGTGGCCAGGATTGAAAAGAGATGTCGGTCAGTATGTTGAAAGGTGCAGAACATGTCGTCTAGTCAAAGCAGAACACCAACAACCCTATGGTAGTATGCAACCTCTTCCTATCCCAGAATGGAAGTGGGACCATATTACTATGGATTTCGTAACAAAACTTCCCAAAACACGTCGTCAACATGATGCCATTTGGGTCATCGTTGACCGATTAACAAAATCTGCACACTTCATTCCAATCCGAGAAACCTATTCACTGGACCGTCTCGCCCAGATCTACTTAAACGAAATCGTTATTAGGCATGGTGTGCCTAAGTCTATTGTCTCCGACCGAGATAGTAGATTCACTTCTAATTTCTGGGCTGCTTTACAACAGGGTCTTGGTACTCGTATCGCAATGAGTACTGCCTATAGACCCCAATCTGATGGTCAAAGTGAGAGAACAATTCTGACTCTCGAAGACATGCTCCGAGCCTGTGTCATGGATTTGGGTGGTAACTGGGACGATCACCTCCCATTGGTTGAATTCTCCTACAACAATAGTTACCATTCCACTATCAAGATGGCACCGTTCGAGTCTCTATACGGAAGAAAATGTAGGACTCCAACCTGTTGGAGGGAAACAGGAGAAACTCCAATAGCCGGTCCTGCTTTGCTGCAAGAAACAAATGAAAAGATCCAACTCATACGGCAGTACATGAAAACGGCACAAGATCGGCAAAAGAACTATCACGATCGCCGTCACAAAGCAATAGAATTTCAGAAGGACGATTGGGTATACTTAAAGGTTTCTCCGATGAAGGGAGTTACAAGATTTGTAAAGCGAGGAAAGCTATCGCCTCGATTCATAGGACCCTTCAAGATACTAGAAAGAGTTGGGAATCAGTCCTATCACTTGGACTTGCCGGAAGATTTATCAGGAGTTCACCCGGTCTTCCACGTAGGATACTTAAGAAAGAGTCTGGTGCCCGAGAGGGAACCATGGACTGATCACTCGGACATTAAGGTTGATGAACGGCTAAGGTTCGTTGATGAACCGGAATGCATTTTGGAGACAAAAGTCAAGAAACTACGTAACAAAGAAATTAGAATGGTGCTGGTCAAGTGGAAGCATCATAAGGGAGCAAATCACACTTGGGAATCGGAAGAAGAAATGAAGATTAAGCACCCAAGTTTGTTTAGCGCAGCATGACTTCGCGGACGAAGTATAGGCGTGGTGGAGCCCATGCTGTAACATCCCAAATTTTAAGTACATGTAATTTGCAATTATTAAGACTCAATTATTTGTATTAATGAATATAATATAAATTTAAGTTAAATTTTGATCATATTATCAATTAAATGAGAAAGATACAAAGTTGAGGGGTATAATATGCAATTGGGTCAAAATAGCAAATAAAAGAGAGAATAACTCTCATTTCTATCAACTCACTTTCTCTCTCTACACTCTCTCGTCTCCCTCACCCTCTCTCACTAAAACCCACGGGTTTTTAGCCAAAAACACCCAAGAAATCATCGAATTGAAGTGCAAAAATCTGGAATCAAGCTTATTGGAAGGAACTATAAGCATTACAACATACATTTTGAGGTAAGATTTACCCAATCTTGCAAATTTTGGAGTTTTTGGTTCGGTTTTTATAAAAACCGAATCATAGGATTTTGGTTCTGATTCTTAATGCATGTTATATATTATTGTTGTAATGTTTAAATCGAGTGTTGATGATGAAGTATACCAAATTTCAGAATCAGATTCCACCTCTAAGTACGATTTTTGGGATTTGTGTGTGTTTTAGTGTGTGTGTTCATCGAGACATGCTGAAAATTGGACACAAATGGGTTGTTTTGGTACATAAGTGTTATGATATAAGTTGAAATAGTGTATTTAAGTTCATATCTGCAATTTTAGATACTCAAACATGCAAAAATGGTCAAAATATGATTTCTGGAAAATATTGGAAATTTTCTAAGTATGAACTCGGATGATGATCCATCCGAATTCGGATCACTCATTTCGGACCCATGACCATTTCGGACCACACCTCCATTTCGGACCATACTCAATCCGGACCAAAAGTGATTTCGGATCACACTCACTTCGGACCCCCCCCCTTTTCGGATCAAACCCAATTCGGACCAAGGACCAATTTCGGACCATCCGAATTCGGATGTGGTCCGAAATCAGGACTCAATTACACTTAATTTTCAGAATACAATATTTAAGCAATTACTGACACATGTTTACTATTACACTTACATTACAGATCATTGTGGTGTTATCAAAACACACATTGATTCAGGATCAAGTCACACTATACCAATCACTGTGAGTTGCAGATTATCATTCGAACATTTATTGTTTTTACATTCGTGTTTATACATTCAATGGCATGTTCACATTGTTCATATACATCATTTGGCACTCAAGATTACTTTGTTGTTATGATGCACACTCGTACTTGACATGTAACACACATGTAGCCAGCGTTCAATTGAAAGTGCATCTATTTACATCATGCTTGCACTGCATGATCATTACTTCACAATCTGATGCGACCTGGACTGGGGCTGACAGCAGGCCACTGTCGGGGACTGATCATCCCACTCGTTATCCCATCAGGTTCGGCACATCTCCGATCAGCATATTGAACTGCCACCCCATGCTAGCACTGCATGGTTTACTTACACATTGAGGCTTTCACTGCCGTTTTCACATACATGGGGCTTACACTGCCCATGGTTAAGCATTGCATGTAAAGAAATACTTGTTGTTTGCATAATCTGTTATCTCACTAAGCTTTAGCTTACAGTTGACTCACATTGTTTTCAGGCAAAGGCAAAAGTGTAGTGGGACCTTCATCTTAAGCAATCCATTTCTTATCTCGGTGATCTTAGAAGCTAATTGGTACATGGACAATGTAGCTTTGGGGCTGGGATTTGTTACTATTAAAACATTATTGATGATGTAATAGCTAGATTTAATCACTGTAGTCATGTACTTTACTTTGCTTTAGTGTGGATTTGCTTAATTCTAATTTAAGTATTAAATTTCAATTATCATGATTATTCATTGGGTTGTTTGTCGATCCTGGAGATTCCAATTATATCATTAATTAACAAGGACGTCACAGGTTATTAATGGGTCGTGTTCGGGTTGGGTCTCCGGGGTTTCATTGGGTTTGCTTTTGAGTTTAAGTCGGGCTTTCGACGGGGCTACGGGTTTCGTTTGAGATTAAGGTCGAGACTCGTTTGAGATGTTGGGTTATGCTATGCTGGGTTTTCGGGATATTGTTGGGATTGTTTTGGGGCGGGTTTTCATCGGGACTTCGGGGTTTCGTTTGGGAATTGTGAGTCGGGTTTTGATCGAGTTCTCGGGGCTTCATCGGGGTTGTTTTCGAGTTGGGGTTTTGGGGTTCGGTTGAGATCTCGGTTGGGGTTTTCGGGGTTTCGTTGGATCATTTTGAGTTCGAGTCGGGTTGCGTTTATTATGAGTTGTGAGATGCGTCTGTGGGTTTGTATTATCGGTTGGAATTGAGATTAATGTTTTGGGATCCGTGTGTTACAGGAACAGGTCAGCGAGCCGAGCCGAGTCAGAGATTTCGGGATTAGTGGATCGACCAGGTGAGTACCCGAGTTCTTTTCTAAACCGCGGGACTGTTTTCTGAGTCATAATTGTGTAGTTAGCTTTGTATATGTGTATATTGTGTATTATGAAAGAGACAGGGACGTGAGCCACATGTATGATTCTATTCCTACATATGTGATATATGTGCATGAGATGAGATCCAGTCCGGGGTCCGTGATGAGTTCCATACGGACGGTGATTCGCGATGGGTTATCGCGCGGGTTGACTGTCCCTAACAGTCCTTGGGGCGTGTATACACGGCAGGGCCTGTAGCCGGTTCGCGCCCGTGCTACAGGGTGTGAGCTAACCACCGGTGCGCACGGTCGTTAGCTGGGGAAGGGTCCCCCTCGGTGATTCTGTGTGCAGGGCTGTGGATCTCATGTATGTGTTCATACCTGTATTGTGATGATAATTGCCAGGGATCGAGCTAGAGATTGCTTTGCGTGAATATGCTATGTGTATGTGTGTTACGTGTATTCTGTGCAGAGTCTAACCCTCGAGTACTCACGAGCTTTCGAGCTTACGTATTCGAGTCTTCCATGTTCAGGGCATCAGTGACAGGATTTGTAGCCGTGCTTGATGAGCTGGGATCGGGAATCATCTGGGAAGCTTGGTGTTAGTTTTGTGTAATAATCTGATCAGTGTTAATTATGAAAGCAGCCTTTGGGCTTATAAAATTAGCGGATTATATGTTGATAGTGTTTGTATAAAAGTTTTAAATTAATAGTGATTCCGAGTTATCCTATGACATATGTGTAATCGAGTTATTGAGATGTGCCACCTGTGTATTGTATTGACGTGGCATTTCCGGGTTAAGGGAGGGGTGTTACAGCATGGTATCAGAGCTTGTGGTTTGAAGTCTGAGTATCATTAGTGGATGCTTAACTTAAACCTTGTTTCGATCCGTGGGGGATCTATTGCGATTGATTTTAGTGGAGTTAACTAACCTGGCTTAGTGTATAACGCTGGGTGATTTATTAGTGGTTCTCAATTGTTTCGTTTTGTGCAGATAGTTATGGCAGATCAGGGCGAGGGATCCGGCGCGGGCAAACCGGTAGGGGACGAGTTCGTTCGCAAGTCAGAGCTTCTGGGGGTACTGACAGAGTTTTATAGGCAGCAGAGAGAGCAAGAGCGGGAACAGGATCAGGGTATGGGACCACGTTCTGGGGGTGGTCACGATACGGGCACGGGTGCTTCTTCATCTACGTCGCGGCGAGGGGGTTCGTTTAAGGATTTCATGACTGGGAATCCGCCAGAGTTTAGAGGTGGGGGTGAGCCAGGGATGGCTATGGCATGGGAACGTGAGGTAGAGGCTGCTTTTCGAGTTGCGCACGTGGAGCCGAGAGATATGGTGGGATATGCGGCTTATTTGTTGAGAGGAGGGGCATTGCAGTGGTGGAAATCTATTGAGTCAGCTATGACATCTTCTGCAGCCTATGCGATGACGTGGGATCAGTTTAGAGCTGTGTTTGAGCTGCAGTACATTCCTAGGGACGAGAGGCGGGAGATGGAGCGGCGATTCCTGCATCTGCAGCAGGGCGAGATGACAGTGCAGCAGTACGTGGACCAGTTTAATGAGTATTCGCAGTTTGCTACCCATCACATCGCCACCGAGCAGCGAAAGGCCGATGCGTTCATTGATGGACTGCGAGCCGATATCAGGGAGTTTGTTGGGATGCATGAGACGCCTACCTTCACCAGAGCGTTAGAGATGGCCCGCATCAGAGAGCGGGAGATAGCTAAGCAAAGAGAGGACCCATCCTTTCAGCGCAGGCGTGTGAGGACTCCCGAGCAGTCCTCGAGAGACCGGAGGCATTCGAGAGATGATTCCCGGGAGCGGCGTTCGGGTCAGAGTTCGAGAGACAGACGAGACAGAGATAGAGACAGAGACTGGGATAGGGAGCAGAGGTCAAGTGGACCGGGACGGAGCCATCGATCGGGTAGTCAGAGTCAGAGGCAGAGTTCGAGGTATACAGGGCAGAGTCAGAGCAGTGTAGGGCAGAGGCCTCGAGATGGGGGCGATAGGGGAGACAGTTCGGTTGGAGATCGGGAGTGCCCGAGATGCCACCGACGTCATAGTGGTCCGTGCGTGCCTCGGTGTTATCGATGCGGTCAGCATGGGCATGCTGCCGCCACGTGCACGGTTCCAGAGCCATTGTGTTTCCGTTGTGGGAGGCCGGGGCACAGGGTGCGAGATTGTCCAGAGATGGGGCCAGCGATACAGGGTACGAGTTCCAGTGGGGCTAGAGCTGAGCCGTCGTCATCCGGTCGTCATGATTCTCGGGCGCGGGGTCGGGTATTTCAGGCGACTGCAGAGGCAGCTCGAGATGATGCTGATATGGTTTCGGGTATGTCTTTCTGAGCTTGCTTTGAGTATGTGTCAGTTGTGGGGCGGGTCATTGGGTTATGTCTGTGATAAGTGTATGTGTTCTGTTATGTGTGACTGATTCGTTGTGTCTGTGATCGTAAGATTGGTATGTCTGGGTATGTGTGCGAAAGTGGGATATATTGTGATAAGATGGGTTATCAGAGTTCTGGGATTGGGTATTGTGCTATGATTAGTGGATTAATCATGTTGAGTTGTGTGAGCTATATGAGTAATCTTTGTGAATGTGTTTGTGATATGCTAGTGGATTGATCAATTCTGATAGTGGGTTATCATTTTAATAGTGGATTTAAATTCTTGTGTGTGCTATCCCTATCTGTGATATTGTGCTTTGCGAGATGCGTTTATCTGTTATGGTGAAAAGAGTTGAGAATTTTGCCGTGATAGTGGATTAGTCTATTGAGAATGGATTTAACCCCTTTGTGATTTTAACATGTTTATAAGCTTGCGTTTAGTGATTCGATGGAGATGTCTTTATGTGTTGTGTTAGTGGATAATCTATACAAAGTTATGCGGGTATGTGATGAGGGAGAATGAAGATCGATGGATTGAGATCATATGTGGATTTAGTGGCTTATGAGGTGACGCCACGTGAAGATTCTGTGAATAGAGGATCTATCAGTTGCCGATATGTGAATTAGGAGATTTAATTGAGTTATTAGTGGATTGTCTAATTGAGTTAAAGATTCGAGAGAGTTGATTTACTTCGAAGGTTGAAATAGAGGCGAGCATTAGTGATGATTATGACATTCAGAGTTCAAATGCGAATTCAGTAGAGTTGTTGATAATTATATCGAGAGTTATGAGTTGAGATTTCGGGGATTTAATACAGAGATGTGTATTTGCGAATGGTTTGCGATAGATTCCGGGGACGGAATCTTTTTAAGAGGTGAGGATTTGTAACATCCCGTTTTTGAGATAATTGCGTGTAATTATTTTAGTGGATGTTTAAATAATTATTATTGCGTGGGTCCAATAATAGCCCGAGTAGTGGATTATACGTGTCGGGTTTGCGAATTACGTGTCTCCGAGTAATTAATTTAGTGGATTAATTATATAATTGAGTTCGTGGATTTAAATGGGTTAAGTGGATTTTAATTGTGAAAATAAGGTATCGGGTCCGGGTTAATGGGTTGGAACCCGCCTAAAATAGAAAGGATATGTACGTACCCTCCTTTTCTTCCTTTCCCTTCTCAGAAAATGTGCAAGTGTGTCTGAAATCAGTGTGTGTGTACTGGGTTTTCTTGGAGCAGCAAGATTAGTTCCATGATTTGAGTTGGGGTGCTGAAAATCAATCTCCATCTCCATTCTTGAGTTTGAAGGTTTTAAAGGTAAGGAACTTGATCTATTAAGCTAAAATTCGAGATGTGTGTATGTAATATTGAGAGTTTTGGTTTCTGGAATTTTGTGGGGTGAATATATATGAGTTTTCTGTATATGGATGCTGAAAATCGGGTGGAAAAGGAGTTTATACTCCTGGACAGGCGAAGAAGACGAGCAAAGAAGGAGCAGGCCGCCAGCGGTCGCGGTCGCGACGGGGGGGGGGGGGGGTCGTGGTCGCGACGCAAGCAGGGTGGGCGCGGGCGTGATCGGCGGGTGGGCGCGGGCGCGATCGGGGTACTGGGCCGGGTGCTGTGTGTAACATCCTCGGACTTATTTTTGATGTATTTTGATTAATTAGGTGGAAAGTTATGTATTTAAGTTGAATTTGGGCGATTATTATGCATATTGGATATTTAGCAAAGTTTGTTGCTATTTTTGAGAAAATTGAACTCAGAATCAATTTTGTGGAAAATTAAGATTATAAAAGTTATTATAACAATTCTAAGATTAAATCAGTATTTTATGGAACCGGTTAGCTCGAGTGGTGAAATGTGCAAAAATGACGAAAATAGTATATAAAGGGCAATAGGCTTCATTTTCTAGTTTACACTCTCTCTCTACTCTATCTCTCTAGAAATTTTCTCTCTACATCTCTCTAAGATAAATCACAAACCGACCGTCGGATTTTCGAGAATTATAAGTTATCGGAAAGGTATCGAGGAGTACAACAGTAATCTACAAACGGATTTCAGATTTCGTGCGAATTGAGGTAAGAATCGATCTTTTTTTAAGTTATGGTTTCGATTTTGAAGAACATGAATCTCGAATCTATCATTTTATGCATATTTAAGCTTGTTTTTGATTGAAATGTTGCTGGATTATGATACTATATGCATAGTAGAATCGAATATATGCATCCTACATGATATAACACTGATTTTAGGCCTTAGAAATGAAGGATTTAAGTTGAAATGATGAACAGACTCGAATATGTCAAGAACAGAGTCGAAATGTAAGAACAGACTCGAGTTTGGTGCTAGATTCGAAGGTGTACCATCAGATTCTAAGGGGGGTTCGAATCTGATGATAGATTCGAAGGGTATGGCTTCGAATCTGATGTTAGATTCGAAAATGGGTTCGAATCTGATGATAGGATTCGAATCTGATGCTTGATTTCGAATCTAACCCATTAAATTCGAGTTTAATGCCTAAAATTGAGAATACTACTCCCTAGAATTGTGTATTTTGAATGAAACTCATAAACAACACATAAAATGTCATGAGCTATATAAAGGTCAATATATGAACTTGAAATGGGTTCAAACTTAGTTATGGTATAAATTTGGTCATGTACCCGAAACGGGGAAAATATCGTCAAATTTACGAAACTTGATTATTATGGAATTAAATGGATAATGATACGAGGAATTGTTGTAATTGATAATAACAGGTCCCTTGTGGTGTTGTTTAACCCACAGTGGGGTACTTGGTGGATCCGGTTGAAAGCCCGAAGAGAAATAATAATTGGATAAGAGTTTTAATTACGCACCCACTGTGAGTACATATGATTTCGCATGTTTATATCTGCTTATTGATTGCTTTTGCTTACTGAGACATGTTGCTTCATTATTCGTTTGGAATTCTACTAACTTGCGTAAATTTTTGGATGCACATTCCTATTTGATGCATGTCCGTTCGTTTGTTGTGCATCTATGATGGACCTGCGGGTCGCATCTGTTACTCCGATGTTACTGCTCTATAAGACGCTGGAGCTGATCCCTCCAGGTCCGTAGGCAGTATGTCATCCCCGGTGTTATGTTGGTCTCAGTAGTGTATTAAAAGACGAGTTGCGGGCTCGTAGAGCGACGGCTCTTGTGTGATCGTACTTTGTGTACGTGGAGAGTGCACGACGTGCGTCGTCGGTGCTACTCTTGTAGGCATCATAAGGATTTATAAAATGCGTAATCTGTGTATTCACTAAGCATTCGCTTACCCCTCAGTTGACTTTATATTACAGGAAAGGGAAAGTCTGCGGCCGGACCTTCTAGTTAGGTCATTTGGAAGATTTGGGAGACTCATCACTATTCCATCGGTAATTTATGTTATGAAATGATGTTGTAATATTCGGGATGATTGTAATAATTACATGGGTGTGTAGACTTAGACCTGGTACCTTATAGCACCGTAGGGTGTTTAACACTGTTGCACTATTTCATTTATGTATATTAATGCTTCCGCACTTAATTTAGGTTTTCAGATCATTATGTTTTGTATGTTGGTGATTAATCCTGGGTGATTTGTGATTGGTGGTTGTTGTGGCAAGGGTGTCACACGAGATGGTATCAGAGCAGTTGTTTGAGATTCAAGTGTCCGTGAGGTCTTGATCTCAAACATTAGGTGATGATATGTAGTGATACTAAGTAATGATCTGAACTAAGATAGGTTATGATCTAGTAATTTTAAGAAATTGACTATCATACGGGACAAATGAATGGTGTCTTTAAATTTATGACATGTTACTAAACAAGTTATATGTTTATATTTTCAGAACATGTCTGGAGGAATGACACCTGAGGAAGCCAGAGAGATGATGCTAGCCATGATGGCTGAGCAGAATCGAATGATTCAAGAACAGTTTCGGGCTCGAGATGAGGCCGATGCTAAAAGAAGAGAGGAAAAGAGAAAGAATAAGGAGAAGGAAGGGGGTAACAATGAGGAACAAGATGACAACACTGGGTCATCTAACAAACCCCGAGGTTGTCGTTTTAAGGACTTTAAAGGAAATGGGGCTGTGGAGTTTAATGGACTAGGAGATGCTGTTGCCGCGCTGGAATGGATAACAGCAACTGAACGAACATTCCGAATCAGCGACTGTGCTGAGAAGGACATGGTTCGCTATGCTACTGCTATGTTCACTAATGATGCAATTATGTGGTGGAATGCCATGGTGAACGCTTTGACATTGGAGAAGATTTCTGTTACGACTTGGGCTGAGTTCAAGGATCTGTTCACTCAGCAGTACTGTCCGGTTGATGAGCGCCGGAGGTTGGAAGCAAAGTTCATGGCACTGGTACAGGGGACTAAGACGGTGTCCCAATATGCTGTGGAGTTCACGAGGTTAAGTCTGTTCGCACCTCATCAGGTGGACACTGAAGAGAGGAAAGTGACCAGGTTCGAGGCTGGTCTTGATATTGAAATAAGGAGGGTTATGAGCAACGTCCGCTACCCTACATTTGCTGGCTTACTTGAGGCTGCCAGAAATGTAGAACAGATTCTAATCATGTCGGGCTATACTACTGGGTCTGCTGCTGCTTCCACCAACCCAACACAGCCGTCGCCGCCGAAGCGCCAGCGCGAGGGAGGATATTCTGGTTCTTCCCGGTCTTCACAGTACTCACCTCAGCAGTCGTATCGTCGACCATCTGGTTTTTCCGATCGTGGTCGTGCTCGTGCCTACTCCATCAACACCGAGCCGCGATATTGTAATAGGTGTCACTTAGAACACTTCGGCAAATGCACCAATGGACGTGCTTGTTTTTGTTGTGGTGAGTTGGGCCATTATCAAAGTGATTGCCCCAGGAAGGGAGATGCTTGCCATAAGTGTGGTGTACTGGAACACTACAGTAGGAATTGCAGAAAGTACGATCCAGCTGCTGCTGCTCCATCTACAACACGGTCTTCGGGAGGTTCAAGCGGTGGATCAGTTAACCGAGGTCGGGGTCAGTCTCAAAGGGCA
Source organism: Centrapalus pauciflorus (assembly GCA_020465985.1). Lineage (NCBI taxonomy): Eukaryota > Viridiplantae > Streptophyta > Magnoliopsida > Asterales > Asteraceae > Centrapalus > Centrapalus pauciflorus. Next base: position 43,834 of record JAANYP010004365.1, read on the forward strand.
CCGGCTCGTGCTTTCCAGATAACTGCAGAGGAGGCTAGGGAAAATCCGGAGGTCGTCACGGGTACGTTTATAGTTAACTCTTTACCTGCAAGAGTGTTATTTGACTCGGGTGCCAATAGATCGTTTGTGTCTATTATGATTGCTCAACAATTGTCTATGCCTCTATCAAAGTTATCTGCTGTACTAGATATTGAAACTGCTAGTAACACCTTAGTAAAAGTAGATCATGTCTACCGTAACTGCACATTAGTAATTGAAGATGTAGTCTTCAATTTGGACTTGATCCCTATAGAATTCAGTGAATTCGATGTGATAATCGGGATGGATTGGTTAATAGAGAATGAAGCCCAGATAGTGTGTAAGAGCCGAATGATTAAGATAACTACTCCGGAGGGGCGTGAGATTTGTATATATGGGGATAGGAGAAGTGGGGATCTGTGCTTACTGACCATTGCAAAAGCTCGAAAGCTTGTTGCAAAGGGGTGTGACGCTTACCTGGCATATGCTATTGATGCCAAGGCTGAAAAGAGAACGTTGGCCGACGTGCCTGTTGTTTCACAGTTTCCGGATGTGTTTCCGGAAGACTTGTCTGGCGTACCGCCTGAGAGACAAGTTGAATTTCGAATTGACCTGATCCCGGGAGCTGCACCGGTAGCTCGTTCTCCTTATCGCCTCGCCCCAACTGAGATGAAGGAAATGATGACACAACTGCAAGAATTGTTGGATAAGGGCTTCATTCGGCCGAGTTCATCGCCGTGGGGAGCTCCGGTACTGTTTGTAAAGAAGAAAGATGGCACGATGAGGATGTGCATAGATTACCAGGAGCTGAATAAATTGACGATTAAGAACAAGTATCCTCTGCCAAGGATAGACGACTTGTTTGATCAGTTACATGGCGCTAGTGTATTTTCTAAGATTGATCTGAGATCGGGGTACCATCAACTGAAAGTTCGAGAAGAGGATGTGCCTAAGACAGCGTTTAGGACACGTTATGGGCATTACGAGTTCTTGGTTATGCCTTTTGGGTTAACCAATGCCCCGGCTGTCTTTATGGACTTGATGAATAGGGTTTGTAGACCGATGTTGGATAAGTCTGTGATAGTGTTTATTGATGATATACTAGTATATTCTAAGTCTGAAGCAGAACATGCTGAACATCTGAGAGAACTGTTGGAATTGTTAAGAAAAGAAAAGTTGTACGCCAAGTTCTCAAAATGTGAGTTTTGGCTGCAACAGATACAGTTTTTAGGGCATGTAATTTCTGGAGCCGGGATTTCGGTAGATCCGGCTAAGGTTGAAGCAATAAAGAACTGGGAGCCGCCGTGTTCAGCTACTGAGGTTAGAAGTTTTCTGGGGTTGGCAGGATACTATCGGAGATTTATCAAAGATTTTTCTAAGGCTGCAGTTCCTTTGACTGCTTTAACGAAGAAGAATGCGCCTTTTGTTTGGGAGACTGTGCAGCAAGAGGCATTTGACGTTTTAAAGAAGACTTTGAGTGAAGCACCGATACTTGCTTTACCGGAAGGTAATGATGACTTCGTGGTATATACCGATGCTTCAAGGTTGGGATTAGGTGCTGTATTGATGCAGCGTGGGAAGGTTATAGCGTATGCTTCAAGACAGTTGAAGCAGCATGAGAAGAATTATTCGACTCATGATCTCGAGTTAACTGCGGTAACATTCGCATTGAAGTTATGGAGGCATTATCTTTACGGGACTAAGTGCCAATTATACACGGACCATAAGAGTTTGAAATATATTTTCAGTCAGAAGGAGCTCAATATGAGGCAGAGACGATCAATGGAGCTAATAAAGGATTATGATTGTGAAATCCTTTATCACCCCGGAAAGGCTAATGTAGTAGCCGATGCCTTGAGCCGGAAAGCGTATGCTAAAGATTTCTGTTATATGATGACGTCTACAATGCTGACCTCCACGATAATTGATGATGTCAAGGCCGCTCAGGAAGAAGCCTTGAAAGATGAAAATATTGGTGCTGAGGATATTAAAGTACAAGTGAAGAACATGGAAACAAGTGAGTCGGGATTGAAAGGAATTTATGGAAGAATTTGGGTGCCGAAATATGGTGGTATGAGAAATGTGATCGTTGAGGAGGCACATCAATCTAAGTTTTCTGTACATCCCGGGAGCACAAAGATGTACAACGACTTAAAGGCAGACTTTTGGTGGCCGGGATTGAAAAAGGACATAGGGCAGTATGTTGAACGATGTAGGACTTGCAGGTTGGTAAAGGCTGAGCATCAACAACCTTATGGCAGTCTGCAACCGCTTCCCATTCCGGAATGGAAGTGGGAGCACATTACCATGGATTTTGTTACAAAACTGCCGAAGACTAGGCGTCAACATGATGCAGTGTGGGTAATAGTTGATAGATTAACTAAGTCGGCTCATTTCATACCGATTCGTGAAAGTTATTCGTTGGAGAAATTAGCTCAAATTTACATGAACGAGATTGTTTCTAGGCATGGAGTGCCTAAGTCTATTGTATCGGACCGGGACAGCCGGTTTACTTCAAATTTTTGGTCGGCTTTGCAAGAAGGGTTAGGGACAAGAATAGCAATGAGTACAGCTTACCGCCCGCAAACCGATGGCCAGAGTGAGCGGACCATATTAACGCTTGAAGATATGATGAGATCGTGTGTGCTAGATCTCGGTGGCAATTGGGACGATCATCTGCCACTCATAGAGTTTTCGTATAACAATAGTTACCACGCTACGATCAAGAAAGCTCCGTTCGAGGCTTTGTATGGAAGAAAATGTAGGACTCCTACATGTTGGAGAGAAACGGGTGAAACACCAATCGCTGGGCCGGCCTTGCTTCAGGAAACAAACGAGAAGATACAGTTGATTAGGCAGAACATGAAGGCGGCCCAGGATCGTCAGAAAAACTACTATGATCGGAGGCACAAGCCGATCAATTTTGAAGTGAATGACTGGGTCTATTTGAAAGTATCACCCATGAGGGGTGTTACTCGTTTTGTTAAGAGGGGCAAATTGGCTCCGAGATTTGTCGGACCCTTTAAGATTGTTGAAAAAGTTGGAAATCAGTCATAT